>CAAKHD010014144.1:0-30152 GCA_901007705.1 Fistularia tabacaria
TGTCATGAACCTCTTTTGTCATTTAAACTTCTGCTTTCATTCACAGTGAAATCTGAAGGAAATTAGACACAGTGCTGTACAACAACATAAGTGCATGTAAATGACAATTGTGACTCTGCAGATTTGATATAGCCACTTTGTCTAATTTATTTAAACAACAAGAGGGCCTTTTTGTTTTCTGGAAAAGCAGATTTGAAAATAGAGGTAATGATTATCCAGCTGTCTTTTTTTTCTTTTTTCAGATGTTGAGGTTCTCTTTTGGAGTGACGAGGATGGATAGGATCAGAAATTAGTCCATTAGGGGGACAGCTCATCTTAGATGTTTTGGAGAGAAGGTCAGAGAAGCCAGACTGAGATGGTTGGGTCATGTACAGAGGAGGGATAGGGACTATATTGGTAGATGGATGTTGGAATGGGAGATGCCAGGCAGGAGGTCTAGAGGAAGACCAAAGAGAAGATTTATGGACGTAGTGAGAGAAGATATGAAGGTAGTTGGTGTGAGAGAGGAGGATACAGAGAATAGGGCAAGATGGAGGAAGTTGATTCGCTGTGTCGACCCCTGAAAGTGAAAAGCCGAAAGGAAAAGAAGAAGAAGAAGAAGATTGGTAGTAGAAGTAGTGTTAGTATTATTTATGTGCCCCTGGCAGAGAGCCCAGGGACTTGAGAGTGGATATGAGGTTACTATAATGTATTGATAAAAAGATATGAGTGCAGGCAGGATAAGTATAGTGGAAGGAATAAGAGAAGAGCCTCATGGGATAGTCAGTAGAGTAAGCCTACAGCAGCATAACGAGATTCTCGCCCTGCCCTGACTATAAGCTTTCTCGAAACGACAATGATTGAATGGGTGTTTGTCTCAATATGTGGCCCTGTGATTGACTGGTGACCAGTCCAGGGGGAGCTCCACCTCTCGCCCAATGACAGCCGGGATAGGCCCCAGCAACCCAGTGCGGCATAAGCCGCATAGATAATGTACTATGACCTGGATGGGTGGGGACATTCACAGACATAAAAAGCGGTGTTTCTATTTACATCTAGATATATCCTTAGTAAAAATAACCAACTCACCGATGTCTGTAATGGTGACTGTGGTGCGGAGCGCTGTGACTGACATCTCTCTGACACAACCGAGCCTCACTGTGCTGCCTCCCCTCTGGGCATCACAATCCCCACAATGCACGCTGACAGACAGCTTTCTGTCCACGAAGTCCTTAAAAACAAAGAAGGCATGACAATTTGGACTCTTAACTGCTGCGTCACACAATTTACTCATACGGCTCACCTCTGTAGCGGTGAAGGAACACTCTCCCGGCTGGAGCGAGTATCTCTTTTTGTCAAAGGTGGTGACTTGCAGGGAGCCCATAAGCATGCATTGGGCAGCACACTTTTCTCCGCTACATTGCCATTGGCCTGCTCTGCACACACTGGAAAGCGTTGGGAATACAACAGATACAGCCAGAGAGATATGAATAGAATCGTTCATAATATAATTTACACTCAAACATCCACCCCCCTCACCAGGTGTTGCAGCTCTGCTGTATGCTGTTTCCTGATTTGTACGTTTGTCTGCGATGGAAGCAAGGACAGTCATCCCTCTTGAGACAGACTCCCTGGTGTAGGTAGAGGCCGGGCAGACATTCACAGCCCCCGACGCACTCTTCCCTGCACTGGCCCACAGACGCCACAGGCCCAGGAGACTGGGGAGATGCGCAGCTAGGGGGGCAAGAGGACACACAGTCCGAAAAGACCTGACCTCTAGGACAGGCACGACCTTGAGAAAAAGGAGGAAAAAGCATGGTGAGCAACTGAGGGGGGAGGGAAGGAAGGAGTTGTAACAAGACATCGGGGAAACATATTTATATTCAAAAATGTCTAATGATTTATTTCCATGTGTTCTTTCAACTTGCTGATATTTTGGAGATATTATTATTTTGTTTCTGAACTTTGGTCATTTAATAGGTATATACTGACTTTATATGCAAATGGTAGACTGCTGTAACTACATGTTATCACTCCCAAGCCTGCGTCAGATACCGACACGTTGGCACCCCTTTCTCGACATTTTTTGACACACCTGGAGAGGCATCTATTTCGGTTACAGCGTCAATGGAGGGATGCGATTTCTCATTTACAATAGAAAGATGTAGAAAATACAATCTCGATTTTACGTAGGTTAAGTTTAGATAAAGATACTTATGTTGATGTCAACACGCAATTCAGGTCTGTCGAAAAATTTCGAGAGAGGGGCCTCCAATGCATGGTTGTGTGACACTATGGGAACCTTCATAATTCGTCAGGCTGTTGACTCATTGGAGTGAGAATGTGTTTGTTGTAACAATTTACATTTTAAAAGTCAATACCTTTAAATGCCGTTGAATAAATTCATGACAAAATCTTTTCCCCAAAACATTTGTCTTCAAAATTACATGTTAATAGATGACAGAAAACAAAGTCCTACAACAGAACTACATTTTGAATTTAGAATGTGAATTTTGGTTGAAGGTCAAACTGGTCATCACGGGATTTTGCAAGACCAAGTAAAATATTTGCTGTACAAGATTTACATTTGATTGCAAAACATCTTACAGAACGGGTATTTCAAATCCAAAATTAATTTTAGAGCAACAATGTTCAATTTATTGTTTTTTCATTTAAATTCAATCGAAATCAGTTCTTTACCTATATAAATTGTCTGGTGTTTTATTATAATCTGTGCTGATGAATTTCATAGTGGATTACAGTACGTCTCGGTGAGCTTTATAAAGTCATCTGTCTGCCATCCTGGAAGTCTTTTTTTTTTTTTTTCCGGATTTGCGTTGCATACATATTCCATTTCAGAATTTATTTGACGTGGCCTGGAGGCCAGATGAATTTACCAAATTTCCTTTCTTATCCATTTAGAGATCAGTAAGACCTCTCCCTTTCAGTCTGGCTCCGGCAGCTAACGCCAACATATCGAATCACAAACCAGTGATCTTATTCGGCCGGGATCAATTATGGGATTGAATGGCTCCTGAGAAAAAAAAATGATCTCATAACTAAACGGTTTTCATAGCCAAAGTGGTTTGAAAGATCTGGAAACATTTCCACTTCAGTTTTCTCCATGGAGATACATTTGTTAATTTTTTGGACATCTCATGGCATTTATTCGAACCTGATTTTATATTTCAATGCAATTCTTTTGCAAAGGTAACTGTTTTTTTCTTTTCAATACTTAAGTATTTCCCACAAGCCATTAAAATGCTTGGTGTCAACCCCCAACAGGTGTCCTTACCGCAGAGAGTGGCTGTCCTCCAGATTATGATCACGTGCTGGTGGGCACATTCCCGGGCATAGCTGGCCAAGGTGTCACACACCGCGACCTCCCTCTCTCCAGCTGGCAGGCTACAGAAGAGGTACAGGCACGCGTCCATGTAAGCAGCTGGGTCCAACTAAAAGTCATAAGGGAAAAAAAAGTTGCAGGTTTTCCTGCTTTTTGCAGTTCTTTAAATAGTAATTAAGGTATTACAAAAGCATGTCCGTGGTGATATGACATATGGCACTCCACATGCATTGTACTATTAAATTATTAACATGAATTCTATTCCTACATGTGTTCAGTCATGTGACCATTGACTAAATTTAGGGATTTTTAAATTTGGCTTCACCCAAACCATTCAGAATAAAAAGTTGTGTGCATGTGTATGTATATGTCATTTCATTTCACATTATCATTTATCTAATCTTTGGAGTCCTGACCATGAAGCAGGCTAAGGACCACTATTCCTAAAAGTATTCAAAGCAAATAATACCAGCACTGTCTAGATAACATTTAAGGGTGAAGATCACTATTTTGCACCATCTATTATTTTTTCTGACGTACAATTACATTAAAACAATGGGGAAAAGTTATCATGGGTGTCTGACCCGGGGATGGCAGTGCGTGAACGGGGTTTTGAGGAGCCGGTGACACATGGCCTGAGCCTGGCTACGTAGAGCGGGGTCTCCTGAGATGTCACAGCTGTGTCCAAGCTCAGCTGCATCGCTGCAGCCCTGAAAAGAAGCCAGGAGAAGGTCACTTGGCAGGACGAAAGAACACTATTACAGATGTGTGTGTCATAATTTTATGCCTTCAATGATGGAAGTGTTTTATCTCATAAAACAGTTTTTGTATGAAACCATCAGGTTGAATAATACCACATCCTACGGGTGTGTCTTTCTTCAGATTGCAATTTGATAAACAGGACAACGCCCACAGTGTGATTGTCTCTCACCCTTGGAAATGGGGTGGTGAAAGAAGGAAACTATGTCAAGACAGCTTTGGGTTTTTCCCTGTTACTTATTTTCTACAATTTGTCATTCATTTGACTGAAAATTGATAATAATGTTTTTTTTTTCAAGTTTTCAATTAATTGTGATTTCCGGTTCTTAATTATATACTCTTTTTTCAGTTATTCCACTTAATTTTGGTAACATTAAACCTTTGTGCTTTCCCTCTCACCCCGATCCAGTGAAAATTATAAAGATATCAGAGTACTGCTTTCCATTATTTAGCTTAATATTGCTCATCCTTTGTTTATCCTCTTTTGAACTATTACCATTTACCGACACCCTTATTAGATTCTACGATTAACCATTTTTCATTGTTTGCAAATTCAGCAAAAATAGATGATCTTATGAAACCGACACTCCTAGCTGTATTTCGTGCAGTACTTCATTCTGCTGGTCAGGAACTTTCCACGAGTTGCCAAAGCTGGCTGCATACTGTGACACTGTCCCACCCATTGTGGTGAAATCATCTGTGACAGGAGAAATAAATGGTTTATCCCTGTAAATGGATGCAACGTATTCAAGAGTGAGTGATCTATAAAGTAGTAAAGCGATAAATCCAACTGATTACAATCTGGAAGATGAAGTAACTGAATAACTGAATTATGTCAAAGGTATAGCCAAGTCTTTCTCAGTAAAAAAAAAATAGAGAAATAGATATAGATATATAGATATAGATATTAATATAAATATAGATACACACCAAAGCATATTACAGTGAATATACATATATGAAGGTTTATTATTTGTATTTCTGCTAAGCAGTAACAATAATTTCAGGATCTACAAACCCCAATTACAGTGAAGTAGTGACATTGTGTAAAATGTAAATTTAAAAAAATTCAATGATTTGCAAATCATTTTCGACCTATATTGAATACACTACAAAGATAAGATATCCAATGTTCAAAATTGATTGATTGTAATGTTTTTTGCTAATATTCACTCATTTTGAATTTGATGCTAGAAACACATTCCAAAAAAACTGTGACAGGAGCATTTTTACCACTGTGTTACATCATCTTTCCTTTTAACAGCTCTTGTTTGGAACTGAAATCACTAATTGCTAGCTTAGAAAGTGGAATTCTTTCCTATTCTTGCTTTATGTACAACTTCAGTTTCCCAGCAGTCTCTGTTGTCATATTTTGCACTTTTTCATTATGCGCCACACATTTTCAGCAGGAGACAAGTGTGGACTGTAGGCAGGCCAGTCTCGTACCCTCACTCTTTTACTTCAAAGCCCCACTGCTGTAGTGCGTGCAGAATATGGCTTGCCATTGTCTTGCTGAAATAAGCAGGGACGTCCCTGTAAAAGATGCCACTTGGATGTAAGCATATGTTCTTCCAAAATCCATATGTATCTTTCACCATTAATGGTGTCTTCACAGATGTGCAAGTTCCCCATCCCATGGGCACTAACACACACCCATACCATCATAGACGCTGTCTTTTGAACTTTATACTCATATCAATCCTTTTCCTCTTTGGCCCGGAGGACATGCTGTTCATTATTCTCAAAAACAATTTAAAATCTAGACTTTTCAGACCAATCACACTTTTCCACTTTGCATCAGTCCATTTTAAATGAGCTGGGGCCCAAAGAAGCTGGTGGCGTTTCTGGGTGTTGTTGATGTAGGGTTTTCGCTCTGCATGGTTTGATGTATTGGGTTATGTGTGTCTGCTCTGGTCATTTCCCCTATGTGCTGACAGGGGGCGACAGTTTTTATTTGTGCTGTGGTTGAGGCCATATCGTCGGTCTTCCTCTCCAGTGCGCCATTAAAGTACTTCCGGTTTAGCAACACGATACCACGGCTTCGCCTCCGTTTTTTTGGATAAGTTAAATCCCGACAGTATATGTATTGAAGCACACTTGCTTGTGGAACATAATACATGGTACAGTTTTAACTTGCATAAGTAGATGCAGCGATGAACTATATTTTCTGACAATAATTGACAATTTGAAGGGTTCCTGAGCCGACGTGGCAATATCCTTCATACAATGATGCCGGTTTTTAATGCAGAACCGTCTGAGATATCAAAGGTCACGGGCAGTCAATATTGGTTTTCGGCCTTGGTGCTTGCGCATAGAGATTTCTCCAGATTCTCTGAATCTTTTGATAATATTATGGTACGATGATGATGATGATGAAATCCATATATTTCTTGCAATTGCATGTTCAGAAATGTTGCTCCTAAACTTTTGGACTATTTGCTCACGCACTTGTTCACAAAGAGGTGAAACTAACTCCATCCTTGCTTGTGAACAACAGAGTTTTTGGCGATGCTCCTTCTATACCCAATTACAGCACTCACCTGTTCCCAATTCACCTGTGGAATTTTTCAAACAGGTGTTTTTTGAGCATTCCTCAACATCCCCAGTCTTTTGTTGCCTCTGTCCTAGCTTTTTTGGAATGGGTTGCAGGCATCAACTCCAAATGAGTGAGTATTTGCAAAAAAACAATAACTTTTATCAGTTTGAACATTAAATATACTGTCTTTGGAATGTATTCAACTGAATATAGGTTGAAAGTGATTTGTGAATCATTGCATTCTGTTCATTCGGTCAAGGTTCATTTCCATTTTACACAATGTCCCAACTTCATTGGAATTGGGGTTTGTACCTTTGACATTATTAAGGTACACTATAATCAAGCATAAAATTAGTACATTATTGTATCTGTACTCAAAATATACTTTAAGATGGTCCTGATTGCCAAAAGAATTCATAGACACACTTTTTTTTACACAAAAAGAAAAAAGTACATAAGAAAGTAAAATCGATTGTTCTGAAATGCCCATTTTTAATAGCCAGCTTTTGTAAAAAGTTTTTTTTTTTACACAGAATATTGTTCACCGGGATTTTAAGCGGCTGTTACTGACGTTTTGGGGGGCTAATTAATATATGCTGATCCCCCAAAAAACTGCTGTGGAGTTTAGGTCTTCGTCTGGCAACCTACTGTCTCAAATGAGAAATAGGACCCAAAAGTGCGCAAGCTCACCATCGGCCATGTTGTTGTAGACGCCGCAGAGTCCCCTGGTGGCCGTCAGATGCTCTGCGGTTATGGTCAAATAGACGGTACTGGCCAGGTCGAACTTCACTCTCAGTCCCAGGCTGCTCTCCACAAACACAAAGTCTCCCAGCCAGTGGACGCTCACTCCTACAAGCAGTCATGTTCATTTTTCTGAGGGGCTGCTGTTAGTATTTGGGTCCGTATTCTGTTATGTATATTTCTGTTGAGGGTTTTAACCGCACTCGCCTGTTTAACAGATTGGGATAGTGCTGAATAACTTAACCTAAAGTGCAGGTAACATGACTAGTATATGCGAAATGTAAACTTTGGCAGGAATCATTGAAATAAAATAGTCATCAACATCGTCAAAACTGATTTGATTCTGGAAAAAATAATCTAAATCATCTGCAAGGTTTTGCCAAAAATGGAATGTAGGAGAACCCTATTGGATGTGTTCATCATGATGAGATGGTCAAGATATTGGAGAACGAGTGCGAGCTGATATCAACATACCATTTTGGAACAGGGGCTCTCCTTTTGGGACAAAAAGGTTGTTTACAGTCAAGTTCCTGTGGTGCATTGACACCAAATCTAGACCCATCATCATCCTCAGTGCCTGAAAGAGAGGGGCATAAAATTAGTAAAAACACAGGGTGACTGGATGACAATCAGCCTAAATGGTTTCACATGTTGGTCCCTACTCATTTTCTGGAGAGTGTCCTTGTGTAGTCAGACTACTATTAGTATGGAGACCCTCACCCAGGATTCATGCCTGCATCCAATGTACGCAGATTCCAGTTTTCATCGGATAAATCTACCCACACTTAGCCACTTGGCGTTGTGCTAAGTGGCTAAAAGGGGTGATATGACAGCAAGGAGATTGTCTTTATCGGCGAATGGGGTCTCCAGTGTGTTTTGTGTAACAGTGTACATATACATATACATATTGTCTATGAGTCATTTCCTAAAGCTGGTATCAGGTGTATGAGATTTCCCGGGATGTTCAGAACTTGGGGCAGGAAAGCAATACACTGTCATGGAGATCCTGGAGGTCTTCTTTTACGCTACAAAGAGGACCAGAGGGGAGAATAATCAAGGAATTCAACTCTAAAGGACACCACTGTTTTTCTCACCTTACTGCAGTTTCCTCTGCCATCACAAACAGTACTGATATACACAGCCCAGGTGCCATCAGTGGATGAGGCCAGCAGGTAAGTACAGCTGCCCTGGAAGTGGAAGTGCTTCTTGTCAAAAGTGCGGTAATGCGCTCCACCCCAGGACATGCAGGTGGCTGAGCCCTGAGGCACTCGTAGGCCCAGTGGAGCAGCTCGCACCAACTGGGAGTCTGAGAACAAACAGCAAAAAAAACACACAAGCTACTACAGCTCTTCAATGCGTTGAGAAGGTGATTGAATATGTTTTTGGTAAGGTGTGCATATGAACCTGGAAGGAGAGTATAGGTGCAGGACAAGCAGGTCTGGTCGGAGGCATTCCTCCAGCTAAGACCCCACATACTGCTGCAGCACTCCTCCATCAGCATGAGGGAGGAGTTATGAATCCCAGGGAACTCCTCACAGCTCCATGTAGAGTAACACTGGCCACGAACTCCAACACCTGGTGATAGCAGATACACAGTTGAACCCAAGTATATACAGAATCTGGGAGAAAAGCATGAAATTTGAAAGTATAGAACCTGCAACAAGTTTTGACCTTCCCTTTTCTCTCCTCTCTTTCTCTCTTTCTCTCTTATCCTCTCTCTCCTGTCTCTGAATATCAACAAAATGAATGAATGCCATTTTTAAGACTTGTAGGTGAGCATAACAACTAAGAAAGTGGGAGAGTCGGGTCTAGAGTATGGAGTATGAAGACCAGGAGGTGGTCAGGAATCAAAACCAGGCACATTCGGTTCCAAACAGCCACTCTTTCCCCTTGAGCCACGCAGTCTCCTGTCGTGGTCTTACCCTGTAAGCATTGCGGTCCACTCCAACCCTCACAGCACACCCTTGTCGTCTTGTTCATCATTTGGCTTTGTATATCTGGGGGTCTAGAGCGGGCAGAAGAAAGGACGGTGTATTTATCACATTCAACATCAGCTGGGCGTCGGCTGACGTCAGCACCAACTGGTTCATGAGAAACCAAGATCCTTCTATTCAACAACAGTTTTTATGCGTGACTAATGAGCCTAAGATGAAATGACCCTGGTGAGGCCTCAAAAGATATACTTAGATATATTCATAGCAATCTAAATGATAAAACATCCCCATACAACTGGATAAAAGCTGCACATACAGTAATTACAGTACATACTTTTCGTATACTTTGTACTACTAGGAGGTCACCTGGACCAATACTATGCACTAGAACATTTTCAAGACACTTGGATGGTTCTATGGGAAAGAAACCATCTCAGCAAGAAAAAGCCAATCCCCTCTCAACATATAAGAACTTTTCAGCTGACAGGTTTTGCAGATGAACACATGATTTGGTGCAAAACACACTGTCGTCCATCTTTCTCTTCATATGAAAGAAGATTCTGTATTTTGCAGTTATTTTGTTTCGTCCCTTGTTTTTAAGAAAAAAAAGAAATGAAGCAGACGGAACAAGGCAGATCGGCCAGCAGACAAATCGTTTCATTTGTGTGCATCACAATGATGAAAGATAAAAAGAAAAAAAAGATAATATTTTTGTGAATTTCTAATTCAGAGGGTCAGGAAAATAATTATGATATAAATAAAAAAAATAATAAGAATGAAAAAAATTCCAGTCCGTTCTTTTTTTTTTTTTTGATAGTTAACACGTGCTGCATGGCTGTGAAAGAAATTGAAGAGAGTTTATGAGCCCATTTGAAATCCACATGCAAGTTCTTCAGTGCGTTGAATTACATCAGTATTAATCAATCGATGATGTAAGCTTAGTTTGGGGGAGAGCTCACAAATAAAAGAAAAAAAAAATCTGCTTTTATCACAAGCTGTCTGGTCCATTACCACATTCCTTATCTTTATTTATTCATAGGTGATCATTTGTTTTCTTTGGTTTTTGTTGTTGTTGTTTTCTTTGTACAAACTTACCTGTACAAGAAGCAGCTTGCTCTGGGACCTTGCTGTTTGTAGTAGAGGGCTATGCCGTCATCCCCCCCATGTTTTACTCGCATCCAGTCGACGTCCAACCTCCAGCCTTTGGTGTTGTACCGGTACACCTCTGAGCAGTTCACCTCTAGCTGTAGACGCGGAGAGAGGATCCGCTCCACCTTCTCCTGCACCGTGTACTCACACCAGTGTCTGGAACACCGTGATAGAGGGAAAGTGGACAAAAGAGTTCCTAAATGACAGGACTCCCAAATATTTGTCTAACATCTTTTCTGACCGGTCTGATATTATATTTTATAATCAAACTTGTCGCTTTCACATGTTTTAGTGACCTTCTCATAGATGTATATTAAGCATGGGGAGAACATATCTTTCATAAATGAAGTGTCTTACCTGTTAGACAATTTTCTGTTGCCATTCTATTTTCTGAGATTCCCTGCACTTTTCCACTTGATACAGCCCCCCCCCTTTCTGTACTTTTCCTCTTCTTTCTGAGACACACTCCCATTGATGCCGCCATTAAATCATCCCAAGGCCTTGCAATGGACCTGGAGATAGGTACACTGGTCTTGAAGATAGGTGCCGTTCCACATTCCTTTCCTGATATGTATAATACCTCTTACTTAAGTGCAGTCTGTACTTCTCAATAGATCTATTGTTCACTTTTCGTATAAAGGGCGCTCATTATAACCAATAAATCGGAGTTCTTCTGGAGGAAAAGCAGACACAGTCTCTATCTCTGTTTCTCTCTGCTCCCCGTAGCTAAGAACTAACCTCTGATACAATAGGGATCATCCACCATCGGCTAGGAGATCTGGACCCTGGCCCTGGTCTAAGAGGACGAGAAGGACCAACCGAGGTTCTCGGGGGTCACTACAACTACCTCGCCTCAAGACTGCCCTTAACAATTTGGTGTCAGAAGTGGGATCATCAACACAAAGGTAAGCATTGAATCTCATTCTATATGAATTGGATCAATGTGTAACCCTGCTTGGTGATCTCCGCACTAGACTAGGAAAACTGTCCGGAAGTTGCCTACAGTACGATACTTTCGAGAAATTGCTCGGAAGGCTTTTGCCTTGGATTGGCTGGTTTAGTGGAAGTTTCCACAAAACAATTTTAGGAACCGGTAGTGTTGCTTACCATAGTTATCAGCAGATGAGGATCTGCTAAGAAGGAGAAGTTGCTCCTTGGAGAAGTTGTACTTAGTATCTTTTCCTAACCAAAACAGACCGGCAACCATGGGACAGGATAAAAGCAAAACCAGAAACATATATGACAAACCAATAATTTAAAAAACATCGACTGAAATTCCAAAAACTGCGGATAAATCAGAGCAAGTCAGGATTTCACCTGTGCCTCTTCACGGTGAAACTCCAAAACAATATATGGCAAGAATTTATGGATCGTATACCGACCCATTCTGTAAATTGTGCAATCAACAGACTTTGAGAAATGAAGGAGAATGGATCAACCCATTCCCACTCGAGAGATCATTCACAGATCATCACATGAATCAGTTGAAAATAATCACAAACAAAAAGAACAAAAAGGGATGTAAGAAATGGAATTATGGATACATGATGGAATGTGAAAGGGCATGGAGGAAGTGTACAAGAGTATTTGAGCAGAATAAGGGTTCTATACTAGCCTCAGCAATCAGAAAGGACACAGTAAGTGAGAACAAAGGTGAGATTTCCTCCCGGATGAGGAAATATGTGAAGCTATCATGAGCAGAGGAGGGCAGAAAAAAGGCCATCCAGATGCAGAGGATGAAACGGATGAGTCAGAGCGGAAAACCAGCTGTAGCATAACAGTAGCAAAGTTGGCATATGACAGGAGAGCAGGCAGACAGCATTGGGAACAGAAGGCTGAATTGTTGGAAACTCCGGCTAAAACGCTGAAAGAACACCTGTTTAGGTGTAATGATCATGAAGATCTTTTCCGAGAACTCCATGGCTGTAGAACACCTCTACCAAAGCCCCTGGTTGCACTTAAAAGGAAAGTATAATTGCTTTTGAAGGAAAAAGTGGAAGTAGAAACGCAGGAAGCGGATAGTGCTTGAGAAACAGACACACAGGCATTTCCATTTTTGTTGGTTGGGGAAAATGTCATGCTGAAACCGCCAGATTTCGATGTAATAATAAACCTGATTTCATCATGTCCTGATGCAAGGAGACACCCATCTAAATTTGTTGACTTTCTCCAAAAATCAACACACTACTTGCAGTTGGGAGGACCAGATTTCAAAATGATTTTGACAAAAATGCTTCCACACATTCCTGAACCAGAAAACATCAGCAGAACAGAAGCTCTATAAGTCAAAACGGAATTGTCATCTCATTGATGTGTCTAAGGTTGAGTGTAAATTCAGTCTTATGTAAACAAATTAATAAAAAAAAACAGTAATTTGTTTGCCGCCATTGGTGCCAGATTTGACATCAATTCTCACTGCAATTCCAGCATCAGGAACATGTTTCACAGTCATAGATTTATGCTCAGCCTTCTTCTCTGTACCAGTTCACCCAGACACACATCCAATATTCGCATTCACATTTAAGAATCAACAATACACATGGACTAGACTTCCAAAAGGCTATGTTGATAGCCCTGCAGCATTCAGCATGGTGGTACGACAGGTATTATCTAATTATGAACTAAAGGGAGGAGTCACACTTATACTATATGTTAACAATCTTCTGGTAGCAGTGGACTCGAAACCTTTATGTGAAGGAGCATCAAATGCTCTCTTACCCCACCTAGCAGATGTGGGACTTAAGGCTAGCTTGAGCAAGCTACAATGGTGTTAGCCAGAAGTTAAGTATCTGGGATTCATACCATCACATGGTACCAGAACCCTGCAACCTGAGCGCGTAACAGCTATAACGTCATGCTAAAAGCCTCACACAGGGAAAGGAATGATGTCTTCCCTGGGCGTGGTCAACTATTGCTGCCAATGGATAGCAAACTTCATATCATGAAAGCATTCTACGATCTGCCTCCAAAGAACGCACGATCAACTGGACCGATAGCATGACAAAAGCTTTCCAAGCTCTGAAGCAAGCCCTCACTAAAGCTCCTACACTGGGTTTGCCAGAATATGAACTGCCACTCCAACTGTACGTCTCTGAAAATGGTCTCACAACAGCAGCAGTCCTCCCACAAGAACAATTCAGAAACTTCCGCCCAGTGGCATTTTACTCCAAGACCGTACCAGAAGTGGTTCAAAGTATGCCAGCCTGCTTATGTGCTGTAGCAATTACCATAGAAGACACAGAGAAAAGAGTCTTATGGCATGATTTGACCCTATACACCACACACCAGGTAATCACAATACTGAATAATCTAACTACACAACACATGACTGCTGAGAGACAAAGTGGCTATGAAGCTATTCTAACGCCTACTCAGAATATGAGAATCAAGTATGCCACATCCTCCACCAATCCGGCTCACTTGCTACACCAAATGATATCATCAAACCCAATGGCTGTTGATAATGAACATGACTGTATAACCACGATCTCATGCAGATTAGATCTTAAGTATACACCTATCCCTGAATCGGTAGAAATATTTGTGGACGGATCATGCTCTAGACCCTCTGACGGTAACCACCTGATTGCTATAGTGCACAGTGCTACAGTGATCTGCGATAGTGCAATTACCTGACATAATTCACAAATCTTATTCACTGCCATTCATGTCAGCTCAGTAATGTGAAATATATGTCCTCAAACGTGCTTTTGATCTATATGAGATACTGACAGTCACTATGCTTTTGGTGTAGCAAATGATTTCGGTAAAATAAGGCAACAACAAGGTTTTATCGCAGTAAATGGCATAACAATAACTAACAAACATCAAGTCCTACAACTTCTGGACTCAGTAACGAAACCTGTAGCATTAGCTATAGTCAAAATTAAGGGACACTCACCAGGGAAATCCAGAGAAGCTTTAGGAAATCGTTTTGCTGACTCAGTAGCAAAGTCCACAGCTGCAAACCTTCCCAATCCACCAGACCTAAATCTAACATCAACCCATCTGACTATGGTGATGCATTCAGCATATTTACCACATAAAATCAACTTAATTTACATGCAGAAGCATGCATCTGACCAGGATAAACAAAATAATGGAGCTATTCTAGACTATAGGGACATAGCTAAAAATGATCAGATTCGACCGTGTCTTCCATCTTCTATACTTCCTATTCTTGTCCAGCATTTTCATTGTATTTCTCATATCGGACGCAGGGGTGTAGTACGGGCTATTCAGAATCAGTTTTGTAGTCGAGGAGAAACAACCTATTTGCAAAACTACACGTCAAGATGTCTAACGTGCAAGAACTAATGTCTCCAAACCGAAAGCAGCTCATGACCATTTATCACAACCATTCCAGGTGTTACAAATAGACTTCACTCACATGCCAGCACAAGGAAGAGTAAACAGTATGTCAATTCAGTAGATGGGAAGAAGCTAATCCTACCATAAGGGAAGATGCTAAAACTGTCTGTAAAATTATATGCAAGGAATTTATTCCTAGGTTTCAAATACCAGCCAGCATCAATACTGATAGGGGACCAGCATTCGTATTACAAGTAACTCAGCAGATGTGTATAGCTATGTGATTCCAACTGGACTTACATATCCCATGCCAGCCTCAAAGTTCTGGGGTAGAGGAAAGAATGAATAGAACCATTAAATCTAGACTCACCTGGTGAGCTATGGTGAGCAGTGGACAAAAGTGGACTTAGTTATTACCATTGTTGCTCGCGGAAATACGAATGACCGACCCCCCTCTTCCAATAATCAATTATCACCTTTCAAGATAATCATGGGAAAGCCATTTCTGATGCCGTGGTCAAGGTCAATGGGTGCTCCATTATTAACAGGCGATTTAGAGGAAGCGCAGCTTAGCTATGTAAATAATCTGCTCAAAGTTCTTAACCATGTTTCTCCCAAAGTCTCTCTCTCACAACCTTTACCTTCTACAGAACCAACCCATCCATTCTCGACAGGACACTGGGTCCTCATCAAACGACAGGATCAAAGAAAAGTCGTTGAACCAGACTATTCAGAACCACAACAAGTCATCGCCATCACCAGAAAGAGTGTCCTCACAGACGGTCAACCCCACTGGATGCACGCCACTAGAGTGAAACCCAGCCCAGAAGCAAGGACCGAGGAGCTTTCCAGATCATCAACCATCCAAGCCAACTAACTACCAAAATGCTGAAGAAACACCGCAACCATCAAGACCCAGAAGACAATCTCGTCTACCAGCCCGATACCAGAACTGAATTCTGTATCATTGCATCTAAAACACGACTCAGAGATCGTATTGAATGTTTGTGCTATGTTCGGCGACAAATGTTGTACATTTATTCCTAATAACACAGCAGAAAACAGAAGCTTTACACAGGCCATGAATAAACTGCACAATTTGTCAATGGAACTAACTAGCAATGCAGGGCAGGGAAACACGTGGTTAGATAACTGGCTTGGTGGACTTTTGGGCCATTGGGCCCTGACAATCGGACAATGGGCTTCGACTATTAGTGGTATGATATTCACATTCATTTGTAATAGGATGTTGTGTAATCCCCATTGGAAGAAAAGTAATAACAATAACGGTAATCAAATCTGTAGGGCTAGCCATGTTTACTATGCAAGGTGACACACTAAGCAAACCTGTCTATACAGTAACCTGAGAGGACGAGGCGTACCAACCGAGGTTCCCGGGGGTCACCACAACTACATCGCCTCAAGACTGTCCTTAACATTACCAGTCTTTTTTTACACTTCAAACTACACATCTGGTTACTCTCATATTCATGTAACACCATGTACTCTCATTCTCATTATTTTCGCTTACAATGCCTTATACACAGAGGAGCTTTTGTTGGCTTCACAATCAAAAGGTCACACTAAATGATAAACATTATCATTATCATTGTCATTGTCCTAAGTGGTATACATGAAAAAGAGTTCATATCAAATTTGCCTTCTTAAAAGGCACACCAGTTTGACAAAAAAAAATCCTGAAAGGAATAGATAAAAAATATGAAATTTGTCTCATGCCCCATTTTCTGTTTTGTTATTTTTATTTTTATCTTCCTTTGCTGCCTCCATTTTCTTCCAACAACATGACATTGATATTAGTCCACAAAATAAAAATGTTTATTACCGCTACCTGAAAGACGAATACTCACCCAAGTGCTGTCACTGTCTGCAGTCCAAGCAGAGTCAGTAGCAGCGCCTCCATCGTCCCACTTTCAGTCTTTGTGCTTGAAATCACAGTAAAAAAAAATGTAAAAATCTAACAAAACAAAATGTATCTTATCCTGAAATCCCTTTTAAAGATGATATAAAATTCAAGATTTGATTTATAAATTGTGAGGCAATTTAACATGGTTGATGAAAATAAGTCAGAAGACTAAATGTGCTGGAAATACTCAACACTATTCACAAGCTTGAAGAAAACTGCACTTACCCTCAAAGTGTTTTTAATGAATGTCTTCGTTTTGCTGCAAAGTGTCGTTTTTTTCAAAATTGAATATGGTATATATGGTTCGTTATGGTCTCCTTTTCTGATCTTCCTTTTTTGGGTTTTGCCTAAAAGTAAGTGATTCAATCTTCCATGAAGTGATATTGGTGAGGGGAGCAAAGTCCTTGATATAGGGTCTTAAACGTGGGGGTTTGACTCTGTGGATTTATTGAAGTATCTGAGTCGGTTGCCATTGGGTATGAATGCCGAGGTCACAGCTGCCGGGACAGGAATTGGTCACTGGATCTGTGATGGACACCGTCTAAGACCGCACAGAGTCAAACATTACAGAACGTGGGAGGTGATGGCAGGGGGGCAGTGGAGCCTTAGTCACAAAATAAAGAGATGTTTGTCAGAGCCTAATCCTGTAAAGAGAGCGTTTCGGGAAGGATGATGGCACATTTATTCAATGAAGCATGTCAACAGACATGGGGACTGAAGGCTTTCAGACTCAGCAGTCTGCCAAGTTTGACCTCTTGACCCCAGAGCTAGGAGGCTTAAACACAGCTGTCACCACAGTGAACTGTGCCTGGTTTACGTGAGAAGTAGAGGAAGTATGCACTGCGGCTGTCGTGAGGTGAAATGTTAATTGTATAACACCTGATTCGTTTTACCTTTGCTCATTGGACGAATTTCCCTATAACCACCATTTTTATATTTCCATATTTTAATAAAAGCATACTTTCTGTCAGAATAGAACAGGGTGGTACGGTGGTGCAGCAGTTCTACCTCACAGCAAGAAGGTCCCTAGTTTGAGTCCAGCAGGGGGACTTTGTGTGTAGAGTTTGCATGTTTTCCCCGTGTCTGTGTGGGTTTCCTGCAATTTTCTCCCACAGTCCAAAAATGTGCAGAAGGTCAATTGGAGACCCTGATTGCCCAGATGTGTGAATGAGAAAGTGAATGTCTCTGTATGTGGACCTGGGATAGACTGGGGACTGATCCAGGGTGAATCCTACCTCTCAAACAATGACAGGTAGATGGGCTCCAGCAATGAGTTTAGGATAAGTGGTATAGATAATGATTGAATGAACCTTAAACAATGACATGTGAAATCATACAAACACTAGCAAAGCTCTAAAGAATGTTAGTGGAACGTGGTTTCTTTTGTTCAATTATTTTTGATTCTTTATTCTTTTTTTGGTTCTCTATTTTGAACTTCTTGTGAGGAGAAGCGGTTTAGTCATTGAGGGCTAATTGGGGATTTAAATGAGAAGAAATAAATAAATAAACAAACCAACAAGTTTTCCATAAATTGGTTTGTAGGAGAGTGGGGATTGGGAGTCTTGGTCCCTTCTCTTTATGCCTACTTGACCTTGTGGAGCACGCTCCAAGATCAAGGGCATTTGAGCTTGGTGGCCAGGGAGCCTGGACTAAATGGGACCTCCCCATGAGCAAGATCACCTAGCCAGACCAATGGAGATTCGAAACCTTCCGCATCTCTTTCCTGTTGCAATCAGTGTACAACACGCACCCAACCCCAGCAAATATGCAGAAGTGGGAAATGAGAGAGGACCTGCTGTGCAAACTGTATGGGGAAAGGGGCACTGTGGTGGACATTTTGTCAGGGTGTAAAACAGCAATCGCCCAAGTTAGATATCAATGGTGCCATGATAAGGTGTTTATGCCCTGACTGCAGAAACAAGAATTGCAAACTACAACATCCATCCAGTTTGTAAGGGAAGCGGAAAAGCCTAGACCCACAGCAACAATAATGATGGTGAACCTGGGGGAAAGGCTGCAGTTCCCCCAGGTAGTCCAGACAACCCTGAGGCTGGATGTGGTTCTATGGTCAGAAGAGGCAAAGATGATCATTCTCATCGAACTTACAGTCCCATCGGAGGAAGGATGCAATCAAGCCTTCGAAAGAAAGAGGACAAAATACCAGATCCTCTTGGAGGACTACAGGGGAAAAGGCTGGCAGGCCTGGCTGTTCCAAGTGGAGGCAGGCTGCAGAAGGTTACCTGCACAGTCAGTATCGAAACTGCTCACAGCCCCAGGAATGACAGGAAGGGAGAGAAAGTTAGCAGCTTTCAGGATGGGGAGGCAGCAGGGAGGGCCTCTTGCTGGTTATGGAACAGGAGGGGAGGAATTAAGCTGGAAGCCAGGAGGATAAGATGGGCAGTGACTTCGCCACTGCTGCTGACCCACCATATGGTTCAGGATCAAAACAACGATGGTCAAAGGCCACCTTATAATGACAGCAGCTTCTCCTGGCCAAGGCTCCATTCACGAACTCAAAGCACAGATTGCTCAATATTTTCTTTTTGGTCTTACAAATTACATCGACATGTTCAAATTGAAATGTTTAATTTCTCAGCGCACTTGTATCGATACGACAATATGCTGAAACAGAAGAGCAAAGTTCACACACATTGAACCTCATTTATTGCAAGTTATAAAACACAAAACAAAAGCAACGTCAGTCTAAAATGCCATGAAATGCCATGTGGACTATTTAAGGCTTGTAATACATGCATTTTTCCTCCCAGTGTTGCCTCTGCAAAGTATTCTGCTGACACATAACCAGTAGGTGGGAAGTGATATTCCAATGATTTCAAAAAAACATATCAAAGATATAACATATTACTGCCGCAATTCATACCTGCATTGTCGATATTTTGGTAGAGGTTATGTTTGTAGACAGACAAACCATTCATCATTAATCATTAATCATTAATCAATAATTCTTGTCTAAATATTTGACTGGCTCCTTGTCTTGCAGACCTTCTCACAAAGTCACGTCCACCGCTCGGTTTCCGCAGCATTTGTATCTTTGGAATGCACCGTTTTTTTCATCATTTTTACAACAGGCTGTTGGCCAATCAGCGTCCATCAGTCCAAAGAAGAAAGTTATAAGACGTTGAATTGTTTCCTGTTTCCATAAGAGAGTCAATTTTCTACAGAAGAAGACTGATCCAGTTTGTGTGTAAAACAGGATAACGTTTGCAAGTAAGGCATCTCGGTTTGCTTCTTTGTTGTGATACAGAGATGATCCTCGGGAAATTGGGGAAAATGTTAGATCCTCTTTACATTGAGGTTACAAAAGAAGGCCTATTACATGTTGTGCGGAAAAATAATGACTTACCTTCATATGGATTTTTAAATGTCTATCATAGTGATGTTTATCTTGCAGTTGTGCAACAAGGTTAAGCTGTAGTAAGTAAGCTGATAGAGGAGAACAATGTATAGTGAGGTGTTTTAGCCTCGGGTGATACAGCTCTGTGTGTTTTCCTGTGATGAGGAAGAGGAAGGCAAAAAGGGTATAAAAAAAACGCATGAAGACATGCTTGTGCAGCTGAGAAGGCGAGATGAAGACAATGCAAGGGCAAAGATTGATAGAAAGGAATGTGAACAAAAATACTCTCAAAGCTTGTAGATGTTTCTATAATGTGCTTGCACAACAAATAAGAGCATCCTAGTTTTTCAGCAAAATACTGCATGATTGGAATTCCATGTAAGTATAAAGAGTGTTACTGCATTTTTATGTTATAGATGCATATTAAAGATATCTTTGTCTTGCACCGATCATTTCAAAAGTGATTGAAAAACAACATTAGTAATTATAGTGTAAGTGTGTTAGCTTTAGGGATAGGTTTTTGGTCTGATTATGTTCAGCAGTAAAATTACCAGTGGAGAAATTCGGAAACTCATCAGTTTACATTTTTGGAATCTGTTTATTGGGTTCTCGAGTAGTAATTATACCTCCGTGCCTTTAAGATGTACATTTTTGTGATCAGTATACAATTCTTACATAATTTCATTTACTCTCAACGCAGTTCAGCGATGAGGATTCTGTGTGTGCTGCAGTTCGTCTGCTTGGCTGGTTGTAGCATTCCAAGAGCCAGAGAATGGGCTTATCACGGTGCTTCCATGTTCGCTGACCTCACAGTACGTGAGATGAAAGCGGTCAGAGCTTATCTACACAGCGTACCTGAACTGGGACTCACTGATGCCCGCAGCAAGGTTCTCAAGAAGAACAGCATCTTGCTGATGGAACTACATGTGCCCAGGAAGCATGAAGCCCTGAGAGCTCTGGACCGTGGTCAAGCCAAACCTCTGCGTAAAGCCCGTGTAATTATTCAGATTGGTAACCAGGCTACACCTAATATCACTGAGTACATCGTGAGTCCTTTGCCATCTCCTAAAACACATGAAATCAGGACGTTCAAAGGTGACAGGCCTATCAGGTTTGATTCGAGGCCTATTTCATCGGCAGAGTACTATCATATTAACATAATTCTCGAGGAGATAACGAATAAAGTTCACAAACTTCTGTTAGAGACCACAGGAGGCTTTAGCTATACTAACTGCTCAGACCGCTGCCTGACTTTCTCCGATATAGCCCCAAGAGGGCTTGGACCAGGTGAAAGGAGATCCTGGATCATGTTGCAGAAATTTGTGGAAGGATATTTTATCCACCCAATTGGATTTGAAGTCCTAATCAACCACCAAGACCTAGACCCAAACAAATGGACTGTAGAAAAAGTCTGGTACAACAGTATGTACTTTGATAGTTTGGATGAGCTGATAGAAAATTATGAATCAGGTGGTGTGCAGAAGATCAAGCTACCTGAACATGATGAAAATGACCCCTACTCCACCTATATCCCACGTGGGAGCAGCAAAACCGCTACAAATATCCACGGACCAAAACTTGTTGAGCCTCAGGGGCATCGTTACAATGTTGAAGGTAACTTTGTCGAGTACGTTGGATGGTCTTTTGCCTATCGGGTCCGTTCATCAGCCGGGCTTCAGATCTTTGACCTCCGCTTTAATGGGGAAAGGATTGCCTATGAGGTCAGCATCCAGGAAGCTATCGCTTTCTATGCAGGGGACACACCTGCTGCCATGCAAACAAAGTACATCGATGCCGGTTGGGCAATGGGTGCCTCATCCTTTGAGCTAGCACCTGGAATTGACTGTCCGGAAATTGCCACTTTTGTTGACCTTTACCACCACTTTGATGCAGACAAACCTGTGCGACACAGAAACGCCCTCTGTATTTTTGAAATGACCACTGCCATGCCCCTGAGACGCCATTTCAATTCCAACTTCAACGGGGGCTACAACTTCTTCGGTGGAGTGGAAAATACTGTGCTGGTGATGCGAACAACCTCCACAGTTTACAACTATGATTACATCTGGGACTTTGTTTTCTACCAGAATGGGGTGATGGAGGTGAAGGTCAGTGCCACCGGATATATACATGCCACTTTCTTTACTCCTAATGGACTTAATTATGGCACCAAGGTGTACAACTATGTACTTGGGAACCTACACACACATCTCATCCATTATAAAGTGGACCTGGACATTGCTGGTATGTTTACAACCCACTTATGAAAAAAGGCTAGATGGATGGATGGATGGATGGATAGATAGATAGATAGATAGATAGATAGATAGATAGATAGATAGATAGATAGATAGATAGATAGATAGATAGATAGATAGATAGATAGATAGATAGATAGATAGATAGATAGATAGATAGATAGATAGATAGATAGATAGATAGATAGATAGATAGATAGATAGATAGATAGGAAATTATCCTGTGAACTGTTCAAATCAAGTCTAATACACATGAATGGATATAATTAGGTCCATATGGTCAAGACTTGGACTTTTATGTACGCTAATCTTGATAAGACCTCTTTCTGGACTTTATCCTGTCATAAAAGGGAAAAAAAAGAGTTGGCCTAATTCCAAAGGATAACGATTCTGTTGAAATCTTTCCTTAGGCCCCTCCTTCGGCTCAGCATTGGGTAGGCCAGAATGTAAACAGACAGATAAAACCCTGATAGTTAACTCCTGTCATGCATTTATTTGCCACAGGTCGGGAAAACAGCTTTGAATCGCTGGATCTGAAATTTGTCAACTTCACCAATCCCTGGAGTCCCCAAAATGTCATTGTCCAGTCCAAACTCAGCAGGACAAAGCACAAAACAGAGCGATCTGCGGCCTTCCGTTTTGGCAAAAGGTTCCCCCGCTACGTTCACTTCTACAACCCCTCTGAGAAGAATAAATGGGGACATGAGAAAGGATACCGTATTCAGCTAAACTCACATGCCCACAGTGTACTTCCGAAAGGCTGGAGGGAGGAGAATGGCATTAGTTGGTCAAGGTAATACAAATATTGATACCTCTCTAGTTAGACTATTTTTCCTTAAATCACCCGTATGAGGTATCCCATAGAACATCAACAGTCGATACAACTTGGGTTATATGGATTTGAACAATGTTTCCATGCCCAACTTGTACACAACATAAGGGGATCGGTGGAGGGGTTAATCTATGGATGACCGGTTTCGTCACAAACCAGGTCATCTTGTCAATGTGGGTGATTGCAGTGCAAACATTGTCCTTCAAAACAGATGAGACCATATTCCAATGTGAGACTTCTCCCTTTTGAAAGAAACGGGTGAAGCTAATAATAATGATATCATAAGCATACAATTATCACAATTCATGGAAATGAAAACACATTCTTTGAACGTATCTTAATTTGAATTATGATCATTACGTGCTTCCATAGTTACCATCATATCATATAACTATATACATCAAAGAAAAATAATTAGTGGATAAATACTATATAACATGAAAAATAATTAAGTATTTGGGAAGGGAGACCACAGAAAACCATGCTCCAACGTAAGAATGTTTAAGTTTTGTTGTCGAGCTTAAATTAATTATTTTTCCAGTCTTGTGACATAATGAGAGGATAGTTTTATGAAGTGATTATTCGTTCTCAGGTATCCGCTAGCTGTGACCCGGCATAAAGACAGTGAGGCTACCAGCAGCAGCATTTACACACAAAATGACCCCTGGGAGCCCATTGTGTCCTTCGAGGATTACATCCGCAACAACGAAGACATTGTCAAACAGGTACAGCCGTTGACACCATGACTGCAGTCACCGTTATTGAATGATGCAAAGTCATGAAGAAAAACTGCATTTATCCTTAATGCTCATGAAATACTAGATCGTGACAGTAGTCAGATGTTCTTAGTCTCATTCAGAGAACAAACAAGTTTGCAGAATGTTAAAGTATTTAAATCAAAAGCATTTGTGACTTTTCATTTTGAAATGAAATCTCTAGAACAAAGGCTTGGGAAGAGTTTAACTTTTTCTTCATCATGGCCAATTTGCTGTGATAAAGTGGTCGTTCTTAAAGAGTTTATAAATATCTTGGAATTTTGAAGCCAGCTAAACATTATGGTCAGCAGACACAAATTTAAATTTTCACACTATTTCAAACAGCACTTTATTTTTTTCTGATGCATTCCCTAAATGCAATACACAAACGCTCAAGCACACACACAGAGGAGTGGATCCAATAATCATTGTAAAGCCCCAACCGTCGAGAACTCAGATATTTAGTGTATCAAATACATTTTCTTGGGATCCCTGGATTTTACATCAGAAAATGTTGTAAAAGGATTGAATTGCAAAAATTAATATTGGAAAATTACATTTTTTAAAAAGTTGGACATCAGATTCAATTTTGAAACTGTGAATGGTGAAAACCAATCTTTCTTGCAGCTAAATGTGCCAGGGACTTAAGAATAGAATTTACTGCAATGCGGGTGGGTTGTTAAAACCAACCAGTCCTGATGGAAGAGGGCATGCCAGAACAAGGTGTACAGTTCCTGCAATTGTACTGGATACCCCATCTCTAGTCCTTTGTTTCTATCTTTTTCTTTTTTGATATTTATATCAATTTTTATCACTTCAAAAGGATCAAGCTCTTTTGGGCTGTGGCTAGAAACAAGAGAACCAAAAGATAAATCCCACTCAAAAAGGCCACAGTTGCAATTTAACCAGGATCCGCTGTGAGGTGGAGGGGCAAACCTCTTGTCGCTCATGGTAAAGAAGGATATTGGAGGGATTTTGTTCTGTATCGTAATTTATAATTCAGGGGAAAAGAGTTTTTTTGTTGTTTTTTTTTCCCAGGGCATAATTTTCAAGTCAGTTCTCCTAAATACTAATGTTTTTGCTGGTTGTACTTTTATGGGAATAAAGAAAAAATGTATTTGTTCTGTGTGCTTTATGACTCATTTGAATGTAAATGTCTGCTAAACTTGTGTGCAGGATTTGGTTGCCTGGGTGACAGTGGGCTTCCTACATGTGCCTCACTCGGAAGACATCCCCAACACGGCAACGCCTGGCAACGCTGTGGGCTTCTTCCTCCGACCCTTCAACTTCTTTGACGAGGACCCTTCATTGACCTCCAGAAGCACCATCATAGTTCGACCAGGCCCTGACGGCCAGCCCAAAGTCCAGAGATGGACACCTGAGGTCATAGGTCACTGTGTGACAGACAAGCCTTTCTTTTACAATGGCACTTATGCAGGGGTGTAGAAGTAAGACAAATTTTATTAACAACCCGAGTTTTCTCAGAAAATGTATATCTTATATCATATTGCACCATCTAAAACTAAGAAAAGAAAAAATTGACACGTGTCATGTTACATGTCTTCCTATGTGAACGCTTGATTACGATTGTATTTAATTTACCATTTCAAATCCACAGATAAACATATCATAATTTTATATATTTTAAATATAAATATTGGATAAAAATGTAATAATATTTGTAAATTTTTTTTTTTTTTTTTTTCAAATTTTCGAGGGGTCGTGAAAAGGGTTTATATTACGGTATTGAACTGTAAATGTGCAGCTGCTAAGAAAAGGCATTGATGGGAACATTAAAAATCATGCATAAATCAAACATAATACTGTTTAAGAGAAACCTTTTAGCAGATATTTTTGGACTGCATTTTACTTGTCCATGTCGACATAATATTTCAATACAATCATCCCCAGCATAAATGTGATCATTTATATTGACAACATTAAAAAATATGTTTACATGTATGCATTTCGGATATCAAAAAAGTACTTTCAATTTGGCCAGGCTGGAGTCCAGTGTATGGGGACCAATGGCCATACTATCTTAAATTGTAATAAACTGTTGGGTGTAACATTGCAAGGATGGGTCGTGACACTGTGGAGCATTGGATGGCTCGAAAGGCCTCACCAACCCAATGCTTGGTCTCCATGGCTGAGGTTTAGCTGCAGAAGGTATGCAGGATGCAGGATGCTCTGTATCCGCCCTCCTCAGGGTAAAGTGCTTGCCCCCAGTGTGCCCTGCTTGCCCACTTGCCGGGAATGTTTTTGCTCCGAGGACCTAAGAGCGCAAACAGTCTGATTCCGGATCCTTCCTGCAAACAATCCAGGATACCACCTGGTCACTTGGTCGCCCCTGGCAACCTCATACAACAACGTGACAAAATTTACTAGCGCCGCTTCATGTATACATGCCTGATGTTTCCATTTGATGTTTCTGTATTAAGGATTGCAAAATAAAGTAATGTCCTCACAAAACAGACTTTGTAAGCTAAACAGCATTCATGTTGGTTTGTGAGGTCAGTAAACAGTGAAACTTTTTAGCTTGGCAAAAGCATCAGGCAAACAAACTGTTCTCAGAATTGTCACAATCTGAAGCCCCCGTGTAAAAGTGTGTACAGATGTTTTACAGTGTGCGTGTTAAAAGGCAGACGATGAGAGCTATGTACTCAGAGAGACTGGACTGCGTAAAGGGAGGGATGGGGGTCAGATAACAATGAGGATTCACTTCCCTTGGGGGACAAGCATTCCTATAGTCATCCCTATGGCGATGATGGCTTTGACGTCACAACCGACAAACTATAGAAACATAACACAAACTGTAAAACGGCAGCTCCAATCACACAATGACATAAAAGCTACAAATTTAAGCTTTACATTACATATAACGAAATATTCCGTCCTCTCACCTGAAAATCTGAAATCTTCTTGTTTCAAATATAATACACTCTTATTCTACAAATACTCCAATGGTTCGTTTTATCAGCTTTTGACTTCTCATGAGGTTCACCAACGAAATGTTTTTACAGCATAATGTCACAAACACTTGAATGTGTCCATGTTTCGAGACAAATCAACTTGTAACACATACAAGGCTGTAGATAGGTACTCACTGGTGTATGGTATACTTACTACAATTATATCCTGATTAAAAGTGCTTGCTACGGGCTGGAGACTAAGAGGATGAATAATGTCTAGAGGCAGTATAAAAGCTCTGAGGTGGTAAGATGTTGCCATCTACTGACAGGTCAGTGCAGCTTTAAATGCTGAATGTCCAAGTTACCAAAACTTGCTATTATTTGTTTTAACTGCAAGTCGCATAAATGCATGCATTCTAGAACAGGAGATTTTAATATGATTCTGCTTTCTACTTAATTAAGCAATGCTCATTGTCTGTGACTGTGACGTTCAGTGTATTTTACTCTGTTTCAGTTTTACATGTTTTTACGTGGTATAGGACTTTATGAAACAAGAAAAGGAGACATCCTGTTATCCCTGAAGCTGAAATGTGTGGAGGAAGCTAAAATCTCATGACCTTGACATCAACTGCTTGATCTGTATTTCTGGATACAATTTGGGAGATTTTCTGGTGTGTTTTCAAGGAATAAAAATTCAGATCACTGATCTAGCCCTGAGTTATATGAATTTAGAAGTACTAAAACTAATTTGCTGATATCCAAAATGGGAGAACTTGCTTTTTTCCCTATGACTTGGGCAAATTTATTTGCTTTCTTAAAGGTCCTCACGGTGGTTTGCTCAGTTAAGCTGTATCCATGTTAATTGTAACCTGGATGCGTAGTTTCAATACAAAACAACACAATTGTATTCACCCATTTATTGCACCTATTTGGACAATGATATTGGTTTGTTAATTTTTCAAGGCAACCATGCAACACTTGCCCTGTACGGCCTCTTCATAAATGACTCCCAGCGGATTGTATTGTTATCAGGATGTCATAGATACCCTACTCAGTCTGTGCAAAACATGAACAGTAATACTGTAAGATTCTATCAGTGGCTATAGAGCAGCCTCTAAAAATAAATAAATACATTTGTTGCACAATTAAATTTCATTATGGGGAAGTATGATTGACTGACTTTAATTCTTGCTACATGCAAGTGATTTTTTGGATGTGCTGCTGACTCGCTTTTTTTAAGACTGGATCTTGCTGAATATCAGATTTTGTTGCGTCAGTTCTGATATCATTCATCATCTCTCCTTCATCAACACCAATTCATTTAAGCCATAGTGCGAAGTCCTCAGTATCACTCCAGGAAAGAAATGTCACATAGCTTTTAATGATCTGACCTCAGTACTACATCCTGTTGATTGCACAAAATCCAGTAACAAGCATCTCAATGATAATGACTGAGAAAGAAACAGCAAAGTATTTCCAATGGTGTATCATGAAGAGATGTGACAGTAAACACATTGGTCCAAAGAGGATATATTGTTGGACTGGCTAAGGTAGCTAAGGAAAACTCAAGCTTTCATTTCTTGCCTTTCCTGCCGCACCCTTTGTTGATATTGTCGCAAGGTAGAACGATTACAAATTAATTCCAAAAATGAATACATTGCAGGAAATGTGGACCCAAGCCAATGATTCACTGAAAGCCTCTTCTCAACTAAAATTCTAAAAAAAAGTGTTTATATGATGAGGTCATGCATTATATAAAGAATGTTATCAAACAGGACCTCCTGTAGTGCTTGAGAGTCTTCCAATGAAAGAAAAGTATGAATTTATTTTCACTTTCATTAAAGCGTGTGTTACGAAAATGAACGAAACTGATTCATATTCCTTACAAAATCAAGCAAGATGAATCAATACTTTCTTACTCATTTACACATGGCATTATTTCAGCATTTTTGAAAAGAAATCAAGAATTTGTTGAGGGAACGTAGTTGGAGAAATAGCAGTAGAAGGTACCAAATGACAAATTCAATTCATGTTCTTTGCTCGATGCTCAGTATGAAACTTTAAATGCTAAACACCACACAGATACACACACACACACACACACACACACACACACACACACACACAAAAGTAGACATTCATATATATACACATTCATACATACACATATATACACAAAAAACATTTTTAGCAGATTGTTTACAGATATTGAATCACATTTAGGTAGATGCCTCTCATTTTATATCTTGGTTTTTATGGAACTTTTGCTTTAAATTAATACTATCACAATTCAGCTGGGCAGGTAGGTAAAAAGTAAATTACAAGTTGCTATTTCTAGATTCAAAAAAGGAAACACCGCAAATCTTTTTACCCTTTATTCTGTCAATGTGTATTTGCTGCCTCTTGTTTTTCAAACAACGTGTGTGATTCATGTGTGATATTGATAAAATCCCACATTTATCAAGCATTTCCATATTTATGTACTCAAAACGAGTGACAAAAACACGCCCTAAATATTTCACCCTCAGCTTCCCAGTTTTTTATGTGTGTGCATGCGTATGTGTATGTCTTTGCCATTATGGGAAATGTGTGCTCATGGAAACACTATGGCAGGGAGCCATCTCACACCTGCAGGCTAGGTGTTCATGTACAATCCATCAGTGGACAGATTTTCTCAATGTGGAAGCAGCCACGGAACCATGCACTCAGCTTTGTTTGTTTATTTGCATCAGGTGACGCTATGCCATAATTTGTGAATATCAATCAGTGTCAAGGTCAAAGCAACCATGCATTATCTTTTCAGCGTTAACGTGTGCTCCATTCCTGTCCCCGTGATTACTGTGCTTCTTCTCTACTTTATGATACATATGATCTTCTTCTTCTTCTTTTCTTTTCGGCTTTTCCCTTCAGGGGTTGCCACAGCCAATCAACCTTCTCCATCTAGCCCGATTCTCTGTATCCTCCTCTCTCACGCCAGCTACCTTCATATCTTCTCTCACTACGTCCATAAATCTTCTCTTGGGTCTTCCTCTAGACATCCTGCCAGGCATCTCCCATTCCAGCATCTGTCAACCAATATAGTCCCTATCCCTCCTCTGTACATGACCGAACCATCTTAGCTAGCTTCTCTGGCCTTCTCTCCAAAACATCAAATATGTGCTTTCCCTCTGATGGACTAATTCCTGATCCTATTCATCCTCATCACTCCCAAAGAGAACCTCAACATCTTCATCTCTGCCACCTCCAGCTCTGCCTCCTGTCTTTCCTTCAATGCCACTGTCTCCAAACCACACAGCATCGCTGGTCTCACCACTGTCTTGTACAACTTTCCTGTCATTCTGGCTGATATTCTTCTCTCACATGG
>CAAKHD010014144.1:44832-114218 GCA_901007705.1 Fistularia tabacaria
ATTCAACAGTGTGATGATAAGGATTTGTTTGCTAAATTGCTACTCTTTATCCTTTGAAGTGCAACTTTTAATTACTGGAGTGTCCCTTTATGTTTTAAATTTATATATATATATATATATATATATATATATATATATATATATATATATATATATATATATATATATATATATATATATACCATATATTTTCTCGAATATATATATATATATATATATATATATATATATATATATATATATATATATATTCGAGAAATTCAAAGGGAAAAGAATAAAAGTGAAAGCCACCAAATGCTACTGGAATACATCTTTAAAGAGCTTTCATACCAAACCCCAATGAAACTGTAGCTGATGTTGATACTGGTGCAAAGATATGGCAGCAAAGTTCCTTATCAACTAGGGAAGGAAGTTCATATAGCAGATGCAATAAATTGTGTATCCCTAAAACACCAGAAAGAAGATTTGCAAGAGGGAAAGAGATAATCTCAGACATACTCAGACACACAGAACCATTTTAATTCAGAATGGCAAGAACAGCTACCAATAAAAGGAACTTGGAACCAAAAAAATATAGCTCACTGTGCAATTGGAGATGAAATGGTAGATACATCAAAGCTGAGTAAAGCCTATTTTCCCATGTCACTTCATTTGGGAATTGTAAAAAGATGGAAAGGCCAGAGAATTTTGTTTTGGTCACACAGCTTTGCTGATGGAGGAGAATGTGGCATGTGTTAAATTTGCAAGTAAATACTAACAGAATTCTGAGAGAGCTAATGCAACCAAGGGAGAAAGTAGGGACTGATATCTTACTCTACAGGAGATCTGATTTGCTGTTATGACTGAGTTATTACTCACAGTTCCCAGATGTCACTAAAATGAGGAATACAACCAGCTGCAGTCACATTTTTTGCAAGACATGGTATTTCTGGTGTGTATGTCTTCCTCAGTAAGGTTATGCAGATTTCAAAGATTTTGCCAAACGTTGTGTGGAGTTTGCATGTTCTCCCCGTGTCTTCGTGGATTTCCTCCGGGTTCTCCGGTTTCCTCTCACAGTCCAAAAACATGTAGCAGGTTAATTGGAAAAAAATGGGAAAATTGCCCCAAATGAGTGAGTGAGTGAATGCCGTTTGTCTGTATATGTGGCCCTGCAATTGACTGGCGACCAGTCCAGGAGGGTGTACCCTGCCTCTCGCCCGATGACAGCTGGGATAGGCTCCAGCATCCCCCGTGACCCTGAGTGTTGGATCAGCGGCAGATGATGGATGGATGAAGGTCTTCAACACACCTTTAGAAGATACAAGACTCACATAACCACAGTTGCAGATGAGACAGCAGCTAAAATACTGTTGGGATCCAGCTGCTTGTTAAGCAGCAGCTGTGCAGGGGGGTAAACTCAACAGGTGTGGTTCATCTAGCCTCGTCAGGCTGAAGATAAAAGGAGCATGGTACGAGCCCATAGATCCCAGATTGTTGGTTCCAAGCCCTTATTGCGGCGTGTCTCGCAAGTGCTATGCCGCCTTGTAAATAAACCTCTTTAATGCCTCCCCTCCTCAGAGTGCCCTCATGTTTTGGTCAAACCCCTGCATTCATCATGACAGGGACAGCGTACCTCAGGTCAAACGAGTCATCTTGGAACCGACATTCCTGGTCTGACGATGCACCTCCTTACCCGGTGAAGTGTTGAGCAAGACACTGAACTGCTCCCCAGGTGCCGCTAAGTGGCCAGGTGCTGCTCACGGTTCATGATAGGATAAATGCCATGGTCAAATTTCACCAATGTTGCGCTGTGTGTATATCTAAATACAATAAAATGTGGGACTTTCTTCTTTTCAGCAAGTGTAGGGGTACTTGAGAAAAAGAAAAATCTAATGAAGACACTTTGAAAATGTCAGGTTGTAAAGAGAAGAAACATATCAGCCAACCATTTGTTCAGCACGAACAACTAAACCCCTTTGAGGCTTGTCTTGCAGAAATAGGAGGCCATGTGGAAGAGACACAAACTTTACACTGACAACAGATTTTAAATGCTTTTCAATCTACAAATGAACAGGATATCAACTCGAACACGGACTCAGAATTGAAGGACTCTGACAGGAGGGATAAATATGCACCACACACCCGCACAGCTGAGGACACAGCTGCTGTAGACCAAACAGAAACACCTAATAAAACACATTCATAATGTACCATGTCTGGATTAGATCAGTAAGACTACACACTGGATATCCAGAGCCATTGTCCAGCAATGTCAATTTTCTCACTAAGAACAACACAGGCCATTTTCTTGTGATTTTCTTTCATAGTGACACAAGAACAGATGTAGCTATAAAAAGCGAGGGGGCGGTGGCAACATTGTGGAGTTTCTGATGTTTCCCTCAGCTGACTCATTGGGAAATAAGGGTCTTCAGCCATTGTAATTGAATAAAACATACACCAGTGAAATAAACCAGGCCCATAGTGCTAATGGACATCCTCATGGACAACCGCATAAAGTGCATTTCATGCTCTCCATAACTGAAACAACAAAGATGAAAAGAATATGTTTAATGATTTCATGCATACGCTTTCATGAGCAGGAATAATTATCAGCAACAAATGAAAATAGTGCAGATAAACAGTTCTTTGATGAATGGCTCCGATGCAGATGAGAAACGAGGGCAGGTAGATTAGTCAAGGCATTAATTTGCTGCTTTAGCACATTCTATGGTGCTAAACCTTGACACTAAGTCAGAATAAAATATGACAAATCAACACCAATCACTCAAAGATGACGAATATAATGCCAGAAACATATGCAGACTCTTTTTGTAATATTTCTAATAACTGTATTAGAGTAACTCATGCCGGGAGGTTATATTGGTGATATGGAAAAGTCTCAAGTATTAAACCATGAGTTTAGTTATAACTTCAATGCAAATAGTTGATAGAATAATCTAGAGGGCATGTAAATGCAGCCTCAGGGGGCCAAAGACCATTTTCTCCCTGAGCCAGCCTCGAGGGGGCAGGGGCTAGTGTCTTCTTGAGCCAGTCCCGAGCCCACATACAAGGCAGAGGGTAGCATCAGGAGGGGGATCCGGCGTAAAACGTGTGCCAAAACCAAATATGCAAATTGAAGAATAAGAATCTCATACCAGATCGGTTAAGGCACAGGTTAACAACGACTGCCATTGGTGCCGATAACCTCGAGGGTACTAGTGGAAATTGGGCAACTGTGGGTCGAAGACGGAGAGGAGAGCATGTTTGGAAGCAGAGAGAGCAAAGACAAAAGTCTGAAACTTAGAGAAAGGACTTTAAATATTGGGACAATGACAGGGAAAGGTAAAGAGTTGGTTGACATGATGCAGAGAAGGAAGGTGGATATACTGTCTGTCCAGGAGACCAGGTGGAAAGGTAGTAAGGCTAGACGCTTAGGAGCAGGTTTTAAGTTGTACTCTCATGGTACTGACAGGAAGAGAAATGGAGAAGGAGTTACCTTGAAGAAGGAGTTTGTTAGGAATGTTCTGAAGGTGAAGGGAGTGTCAGATAGACTAATGAGCCTGAAACTGGAAATTGAAGGTAAGATGTTCAACATTGTTGGTGGCTATGCCCGAAAGGTGTGATGTGAGTTAGAGTAGAAGGAGAAGAACTGGGATGAGTTAGATGAAGTGATGCAGAATATCCCCAGAGATGAACGAATGGTAATTGATGTAGACTTCAATGGACACGTTGGTGCGGGAAATACAGGTGATGAAGAAGTGATAGGCAGGTTCAGTGTCCAGGATAGGAATGCAGAAGGACAGATGGTGGTAGACTTTGCGAAAAGGATGGAAATGGCTGAAGTGAATCCTTTTTTTTCCATAAAAAAATCAGGAATATTAGTTAACTTATAAGAGCGGAGGAAGGAGCACGCAGGTAGACTACATCTTGTATAGACAAAGTAATCTGAAAGATATTAGTGACTGGAAAGTAGCAGTAGGTGAGAGTGTTGCCAGACTGCATAGGATGGTGATTTGTAGGATGACTCTTGTGACAAGGGAGATCAAGAGGACAAAGGCAGAGCAGACGACAAAGTGGTGGAAGCTGAAAAAGGGAGAACAATTGTACGGTTTTCAGGGAGGAGTTTAGAAAGGCTCTGGGTCGTCAGGGAAAGCTTCCAGATGACAGTACAGAGAAAGCTGTTAGCAAAGAAGAAATAGGACACTGAGGGACTGAAGAGAACAGACAGGAGTACAGGGAGATAAACGTAAAGGGGTGGGGATAGCATGGCAAAACAAAGGGCGTATGATGACTTGCATGCTGGGTTGGACAGTAAGAGGGGACAGAATGATTTATGCAGGTTGGCAAAACAGATAGATAGAGATTGAAAGGATGTACAGCAGGTCTAGGTGACTAAGGATAGAGAGGGAAATGTATTGACAGATGCTAGAAGAGTGATGGGAAGATGGAAAGAGTACTTTGAATAGCTGAGGAATGAGGAAAATGAAAGAGAGGAAAGGGTAAAAGAGGTGACAATCGTCAACCTCAAAATGGCAGAGATTAGTAAAAGTGAATTGAGGAAGGCATTGAAGAGGATGAAGAGTGCAAAGGCAGTTGGTCCCGAGAATATACCTGTGTTGGTATGAAAGTGTCTTGGAGAGGCAGTGGTAGATCAGAGCAGGACATGTATGCTAGCTGTGAGACAGTAGTGAGGTGTGTTGTAGGTGTAACAGAGAAGTTCAAGGTGGAGGTGGGACTTCATCAGGGATCAGCTCTGAGTCCCTTCTTGTTTACAGTGGTGATGGACAGGCAGAAAGATGAGGTTAGGCAGGAATCTCCATGGACCATGGTATTTGCAGATGTTATCCCTAGTGATAGCAAGGAACAGGTTGAGGAAAATCTTGAGAGGTGGAGGTATACTCTGGAAAGGAGAGGAATGAAGGTTAGTTGGCAGAACTTTTCTGTGTGAATGAGAGGAGCCCGGATGGAACAGTGAGGCTACAGAGAGTGGAGGTCAAGAAGTTGGAGGATTCCAAGTACTTCAGGTCAACAGTCCAAAACAACAGAGAATGTGGAAAAAAGGTAAAGAAATGGGCTCAAGCAGATCGGCATGGGTGGAGAAAAGTTTCAGGGGTTCTATGTAATAGAAGAATATCAGCCAGAATGAAAGGAAAAGTGTAGAAAACAGTGGTGAGACCAGTGATGCTGTATGGTTTGGAGACAGTGGCATTGAACAAAAGACAGGAGGCAGAGCTGGAGGTCACAGAGATGAAGATGTTGAGGTTCTCTTTGGGAGTGACGAGGATGGATAGGATCAGGAATTAGTCCATCAGGGGGACAACACATGTTAGATGTTTTGGAGAGAAGGTGAGAGAAGCCAGACTGAGATGGTTCAGTCATGTACAGAGGAGGGATGGGGTCGATATAGTCGGCATGAGAGATGAGGATACAGAGAATAGGGTTAGATGGAGAAGGTTGTTTTGCTGTGGTGACCCCTGAAGGGAAAAGCCGAAAGGAAAAGAAGAAGTACAAGCATAGTATATCAAAGTGAGTGCCCCTAATATTCAAAAAAGCTTTAGCTGACTGATAGTTTGCATTTTATATTAAAAAAAATATATAATTTGTATATTTTTGGTTTGTTTCTTGTTGTAAAAATGTAAGGATAAAAACCTTTTGCACACAAACTCAGAAATAAAGTCTTCATTCATTTGCAATAATTAACCTTAACACTGTCACAAATGCTTAGTCATGTAAAAGTCCACATAAACAGGCTATAGGTTACACCTTGATGTCTTGACCCCATGCATTATTCTGTCAGTGTAAGCTAGACCAGGCCCGTCTTTTGTCAGCCAGAATGAAAGGAAAGGTGTACAAGACAGTGGTGAGACCAGCAATGCTGTATGGTCTAGAAAAAGTGACAATGACGAAAAGACAGGAGGCAGAGCTGGAGGTTGCAGAGATGGAGCTGTTGAGGTTCTCTTTGGGAGTGACGAGGATGGATCCATCAGAGGGACAGCACATGTTAGATGTTTTGGAGAGAAGGTCAGAGAAGCCAGACTGAGATGGTTGGGTCATGTACAGAGGAGGGATAGTGAATATATTGGAAGACGGATACTGGAATTGGAGCTGCCAGGAAGGAGGTCTAGAGGAAGACCAAACAGAAGATTTATGGACATAGTGAGAGAGGATATGAAGTTTGTTGTTTTTGACGATACAGAAAATAGGGTTAGATGGAGAAGGTTGATTCACTGTGGCGACCCCTGAAGGGAAAAGCCGAAAGGAAAAGAAGAAGAAGAGGGCATATAACTTTTTAACTAAAAGCATAGTTTTAACAGCAGAGGCATTGTCATATCTTGAAATACATAGGAAGGACAATAGGAAACACCAAGGAATATCTGATAACCAAAATAGCTAACTAAAAACTGAGATCCAATCCAATCTAATCCAATTTGTTAAATACATTTTTATATCCTATATCAAACAATTCTACTAGGCTTGAAAGCCCATAAAAACGCAAAGCTGAAATATTTTACATGGAGTCTTTTCAGAAAGATTAAGACTGGATATGTTCACGAGCAATATTATGGTAGGGTGTCTGGAATGTGTTTTTAAAAAAAACAAAACAGCACATACAGTCTGCCCATCTCTTTCTCTCTAATGTAAAGTGTCTCTTTGTGTTTAGCAGTATGATCGAGCAATCGCAACTGAGAAAACTAGGCCATTGACCATTTATACCCCGGAGTACAATGAAAAACATCTGATGAATATTAGAGCTCACACACACTCGACAAAGTTGACTGACAGGCACTGATGGACCAGTGCCACACAGACAAATGACATAATAAACTTATGAGAATGGACCCGCTCCAGCTATTCAGCTTATTATTCTCTGTGACAGTGCTCTGTTTGCCGATAGCCCTTTATAAAGGTAGGCCCAGTGTTTGATGACCCCAGATGGCAGCACCGTTGGACCTGTAATTCACCAATATAAAGCAAATCGAGACGACTCAATACAAGTCAATAAGTCACCAGGTTCAATGGTGGATCTATAGAAAAGTAAGTAAAGACAATTTTCATTGGTTATCATATCAGCTGTTTCCAGGAGGCACTGCAGAATCATTTTTCTTTGGTAGGAAGATGTCATCTATTCAAACAAACCACAACTTAACTTTATCTTTCTTTAAGAGATAATGTGACATATGAGAAGCACCTCTCTTTTAGTCTGTTGCTAACGGTTAGTTGGACTGTGTGCAAGTACGTGGACAGATGCTGTTGAGTTAGCAGCCACAATGTTTTTAGTGCTGGTATGGAAACGCGCCAGCATCCCCTAATCTTCCCCGCAGCGGTTGCCTTATCATGAGGTTGTTACTGTACACCCTCACAGGAGCAATGCCATCAAAGTAATTCCTTTTCTATGAGAGCAGTCATACATTGGCAACAAGTAGTGGGAAGGTCATAGGTCACATAACTTGATCTTTCCTGCATTAGACTCAGAGATGTATAAAGTGAACTGGGAATAGGAGTACTCACCGGCATCAGACGTTCTTTTCAGTGTTGGCAAACTAAGGAAATGCAATGATGATGTCACTCAATCACAATCTTTTATTTTTTTTTAGTTTTTTTTAGCTTTGTGCACCACTCGGCAGCCTTCACAGAAAATCAATTGATTTCTCTTTGTAGGCAATTTCAAGTAGAATGGATGGTGAGAGGATTTCTTTAATTTGTTTGTCTCTCTCACTCTCTCCATTTCTACCCCGACATGTTGAGACAGAAGGCTGCCAGCATTGAGCTCAGCTCTGCCCATGGTGTTTCCAAGTTAAGGCCATGTTTTCCTTGCCCCTGTCACCAAGTGCTTGGTCATGGCCAAATGTTTGGTTACTGTAAAATATTTTAAAGATTGTGGTCCAGACCAGTTTTCTAACTTACTATTAAAATTTTACTTGACTTGACTTTTCTTTTTGAGAGAACTATCCCTTAAACACTCCTTTGCAACATGAGGTGTTTATCAAGAGAGTAACTGATTCAGGTTGAGTTCACTCTCTTCAGGGATTAAAAAAAAGTGATGAATTACGAGTGTTAATGTTTAATTTTTCTTTGACAAATTTTTCTGTTTAGAATATTGAAAATGCTTTAGAAAGAACTTTAATGGCAAGAATGAAATTTGGTTGCGATGGGTATTATCCGAAGGAAGATAAATCTGCCAAGTGTGGTTTTCTCTCTTTCTTACTGTCTCTCTCTTGCTTTGTGTGTGTGCACATTTAGTACTTCCCTTCCAAACAGATGCACATATGCTGCTAAGAGAACTGTTTATTATGTGCTATCATGTTGCTATAAACATGGCCTTTTCATCCTTTCAGTTCTTTTCCATTTGTTTCAAACTGCGTTCTAGAGAGGTATAAGCGATGAAAACAAGAGGACAGGACATCTCTCTTCATATTATAATGTAGTTTTCCTAATATAAACAAATTCCAATGACAGTTTCCCACCACAATCTCTCTCCCTCTCTCAGAAGGGGAAACAAAAGAGATAATTTACATAATGTGTGTGCCTATGTCAAGATTTGTATCCCGCATCAATCCGTCAGGAGCTCTAACAATTATTTGTGAAAGTGTAATGGGACACGCTTTAACTTTAAACCCCTTAAAAAACGAGGAGTTGACTGCATTCTACAAAGTGAGGCTTGAATATTTCGGATTTGGGAATAATTATATATATATATATAAATATAATTATATATATATATTATATATAATATATAATATATATATTATATTATATTTTATATATATATATATATATATATATATATATAGATAGATAGATAGATAGATAGATAGATAGATAGATAGATAGATATACACACACATATATATGTGTGTTTGTGTGTGTGTATGTATGTATATACAAAAACACACGCACATGTGTAAATATGTATGTATATATTTGTATATTTGTATATATTTGTATTTATGCGTATGTAAATATACAAATATGTATATGTAAATAAATACATATTCACATATACACATTTTTGTGAATATATATACATATTCACAACACATACAATGAACCTCTCTATACACAAAGCATTAACTTAAAAAAATAGGAAATAATAAAAGAGAGAAAAGGATATATATATTATATATAATTGATTCATTTATCTGAACATATTGATGTGAAAGGCATATGATGTCACATCCCAGGCTGCTGTATTCTTGGCCTTGTCCCTATCTTTCATGAGTTTTACTCCCTTTTACGGGTTGGAAGTTTTTTCGCAGGTGTGCAGCATTACAACTGCACAAAAACAGTCCTGGTGTAGTGAAACCCTCTGGTATATAAATCTCTGTCATATCAGATAATCATGTCAGATAATGGTCAGCACATTCTCAGCGTTTGTCTCCTGGGTTCATATATAGGAATATCGTGATTGCCGCTGTTACTTTTTTGATGTGAGGTAGTCCAGGATCCAGGCAGTTATGTCAGGGTGAAGTTGCGCACTCAGAAGCTTGTCCTTAAGGAGGGCGGGCCGGACACTGTCGAAGGCACTGGAGAAGTCAAAGAAGGTGACTCGAACAGTGTTCCCCACACCCTCTAGATGGGAAAGGGACAGGGTGTGAAGAAGTTGATTGCATCTTCCACACCCATTTGCTGCCTGTATGCAAACTGCAGAGGGTCCAAAAAAAAAATGTATTCATCAAAATATTATCATCTGGAATAGACTCAAGAGCGGTTGTATGAAAAGCAGCCATTGCTTACATGTTACTGTTTTTCTTCAAATGAAAACTGTAAAAGTGAGAAATGAAAAGGGAGAGCAGTGATCATACATGACAATATCTACACACTTTATTGAAATGCACAAATACAGTGTGGTTGATATACTTTTTCTTATTCGGTAACATTTAACCAGTCTGCTCCAGGCGCACATCTGTTTTGTATTCGCAGCATGACATTTCCTCCTAAGTCAACTCGGCCTGGTCCTCTCAGCATCCAAGCTTCGGTTTCTGACTCAGACTTGAGTGGCATTTCATTATGAAAACATAGCGATTAGGAAGCCATTGCAGTCAGAGGTGATAACACAACAGAGTTCAATCTGAAGACTCCAAGTGATAATCAGGACAGTCACGTTGAGTGTCTACAAAGACTCAGACCTGCCACAGGACCCTGCAGGCAAGATGAGAGGTTTGTTTCCCCGCATAAAAAAAAATAATTCTCAATGTATTTGAATAAACCTATATTAACACTGCTGGAGATTTAATAAACAACTTTGACCTATTGTTTAGATCTGCTGTCTCAAGTCTATAGGGTGATAAAATATTTGTATTTCCCTCAGAGAAACACACAGAGTCTGCTTGTGAGTTCGATGATGAGATGTGATGTGACTTGGGTTCTTTGATTTGCCCATGATCCTGTTTGTATGAGTGTCATTGTGTAACAAAGTCGATCACAGCACATTAGGTGACTAATGAGGCCATCACACAATGCAGCACTATACCAGTTAGATGTGTCATCATACATTATTTGAATGTCATTAAAAGAAATGGATGGAAATACAGCATGACTAAGGAAGTTGTCCTGGGCCCTGTGTGTTCATGTGTGTGGGTGGGTTGGGTGGGGTGGAGTCCCCTAGGCAAGAGTATTCCTTGCTTAGTAGTAGTTGGATTGTTTGTAAATGCTTTGCACAATGTATTGAATTCAAATCACATGGTGCCACACAAAGGAGCAAAGCATCACTGTGTTATGATATTCTATCACTACAATTCCATGTTAGTTAATGCAACCATTCCGCTCCCAGTGATTCTTTAGGGATGGGTGAAACCTATTATTTGAAACTGTGGCTATCTTTTTCTTCCCCATTCTATTATTTTCCCATGTCATCACAGACATGAAATGTTCTGATAAAAACAATGACTCAGAGGAACTGTAAACTGCAAAGAAAGAGCCTGAAAAGTGTTGTATACATGCTATACTATTGTAGAAAAAGGCTGTAGCATGTGTCTAGTACTAACAGAGATTAATAACAGACCTATTGTTGTCAGAGATCATACAACACCAACCAAGGGACAAAGTAGGGTCTGATGTCTTTACTACAGATGGTCTGATTTGTTGCAATTTCCAAGCTATCACTCAAAGTTCCCATAAGTGTCTAAAATGACAAACAATAAACAAGCTTATCAAGATGGTGTGGGTGTTTCATGCTTCTACAGATTGTATGTTGATTATAGAATATGCCTTGACAAAAAAGAAAAAAAAGAACAACATCAAAATACCAACATTCACCTGGCCCATTGATTTTATCCCAACCTGTGTTTTATCAATATCAATATATTATTTCTATTTCTACCACCACAGTGACTTAAAATAACTCCAACGATAGCAATACTAATCCAAGCAAAAACAACAAATTAATAAATTACTTAATGATTTCACTGATATACAAGTGTAATTTTTGCTTCAAAATAAATTACAAAAATGCCCTGCTGCAACCACATCAATTACTGCTCTAAAACCTTTTTTTTTTACATATAACCTCTCAGAATCAAGACACAGAACTGACAATTTTCTGCACCCGATATGGGTTGAAGCAAAAAATGGGTTTGAATTTTTATTTCAAGATCTCAAGGCAGCTCTATGAGCTTCGGGAATGAGTCCATCAGGGGGACAGCACATGTTCGATGTTTTGGAGAGAAGGTCAGAGAAGCCAGACTGAGATGGTTCGGTCATGTACCGAGGAGGGATGGTGGATATATTGGTAGACAGATGCTGGAATGGAGAAAATTTATGGAAGTAGTGAGAGAGGATATGAAGGTAGTTGGCGTGAGAGATGAGGATACACAGAATAGGGTTAGATGGAGAAGGTTGATTCGCTGTGGCGACCCCTGAAGGGAAAAGCCGAAAGGTAAAGAAGAAGAAGGCAGCTCTATGAGCTGCAGAGTATTATAAACTTGTGATGATGATCCACTGCATATGAGCAGTTAAATAACACAAATTCAATTACAACATTGTGATTTCAACAACCCACCTCATTGCATAAGGTCACATGATGTAATTATCTTGCATTATCAGTCGTTAAATACAACAACACAACACAAAAAAACGTCTGTATCTGCTTTGAAAATGGACGCCTCTTCCTTCAGTTAAAAACCTAATACAGCATGCTGCGTGTGGGCGACAGCTGGCAGCATTAGTCGTGATTGTGCAAGTTATGGGCTTTTAGCTGGAGGTGGGTTTGTGCACAACAGTCAGAGGGACACAGAGTGTTAACCCTCCTGAGAGGCTGTATATCTCTAAGTACTTTGCTTAGCTACTGCTGCCAGGCAATCTAGGGTCCCCACAGTTACACACGGTACAAAGCTGGTGGGATGCTCGCATTGTCTGCTAGACACCTGCTGGTCTTCAGGACATACACTTCAATTAAGGGAGTGGTTTAAGTAGACATAAGAATGGGGTTATCAGTTCACGGTTCCAAGAGCCGAACAAGTACGGTAAAAGCAGCTGGTACAGTGTTCTCTTTTTTCTTTTTCTTTATTTTAGCAGCAAACTGAAAACAGCCTGTGAAACAGCTGGATAAACTGACAATGACCATTTTTAGCACACCACTTCGGATGAAGCTGAACCTGTAAAATCAAACAGATGAATCCCCAAATCCCTTTCCTTATATCTACATCCCTTTGCCATCATATCAGTTGACATCATAAAGAGAAAGGAAAAATAAATGCATCTTGGTTTCCTAAATATTGACAAAAAAACATGAATTACACATTACAGTGTGATGAAGAAGATTGCTTGAATAACCAAAATTTTCATTGTGGTTTAAGAGATGGGACCAGTCAGGGATAATCAGCTAAGCACATCATAACAATATAAGAATCATGATCACTTGAGTCAAACACAATGAGCTTGTAATGGAATATGTCAATAGGGGTAACCTGGCATCCAGCCATGACGAACACTTTGTCGGAATAACATTCTGACAACCTTATGCAGCATTTGCTGTCAGCCCATTACAAGTATAAATCAAAGTTATTGATTATATATGAAGACACTGTTTTTATGTGTAATATCTATATTTCTATATATAAACTACCCAGGATTTCTATTTGTTTACTGATATGAATGGCATTTCAAAACCTTTGTATCCTGTTCTAAGTATCTCTTCTTCCCAAAATTATTGATAAGAATTATAAATTATCTTTAAAAAGTATTCAAGTTTTATTGTATCCAACACATAAAGAAGAATTTCTGCTTTTTACTCAAATTAGCGCATCAAAAGTGGATCCATACCTGTGTAGGTCACAGGTCGACCTGATATCAACACAACAGTCGTGTGTTTGTTGCTGTCAGCGATCAGAGCAACCTGCTCCATGAAGTGGACTTCCTTTCTTTCCCATCTCTTGCTTTTCTATGATTCTCAGTTAAAAAGGATAAAATTAAATTGAATAAAAATCACAAATTGGGTTAAATTTCAGCCATTAGTCATTTACAAATGTCTCTTCTGCAAATTTTGATGCTTGTTGGTGCCAGTCATCACAACAACCTGCTCCATTAAGTGGACTTCCTTTGTTTCACATTTGTTGCTTTACTATAAAAAATCACAATTTCAGCTGTTTCAGTTGGATTCATTTTCATCCCTCAGTCAATGCAAATGTATTTTTCGGTGCAGCCAATCATCACAGAAATCTGCCCCTTTAAGAGGACTTTATGAATAACTTTTCTATGATTCTCAGTCACAAAATTAAATAAAGTTGAATGAAAATCACAATTTGACCTGTTTCAGATGGTCTTATTTTCAGCCTGTAGTCACATGGGAATGTTGAAAGGTGAATGCATTTTAGAAGGGGCTTGACTTGAATCAAATACAACCAAACCCCCATCAGTATTCAATTTTTAACCAAATTGAAAGAAAAATCAAATCTACTCAACCACTTGCTTCTTTCTATCCTCCCAATTAAACACTTCTCAGACACCAATTCTAACCAGCAGGGGCAAACAATAGCTGCGACATTCATCTAGTCAAGAGGTGAAATATCTTGCAGGTGTAGTGGTACCAAACCAGGACCCCTCTCTGCACTGAATGCCCAACATGCTGTGCGCATGTGTCTGGCCGTGCAGGTTTCCGATCACAGTTTACCTGGAGAGCATGATTGATTAAGCTGGTGAGCAATTGGAGTCGGACAATTGAGCGTGAGAGCGAGAAGGGAGATCTATCATCGTGAAGGCTCATGCCTGAGCTTGGCACGAGATAAATGGGCTCAGATGAAGGCCTTGTGTGCAATCAGTTTGCACACGCGTGTATGTTGCATCATCACAAAGTGATGTAAAATCTAAAACACACACATCTGCGGATTTATTTGCTTAGCCTGATTTCGGTTTTGGTCCTGCTATGGAGCTATTCCGTCAATAACTCTGCATCTGAGATGGCGTGAAAGATGAGGGGTGAAATAGACAAGAGGAGTTAGGATCGTGTTTCTTCCCCGAGTGCATAATAAATGACGAACGTCTGTGTCGCTTCAACAATCGTCCTCTTGTGGCTCGAACACAGCCAGCAGGGACTCAGCAGGACTTGATGTCTTTGGGCACCTTAGCACTCGTAACTAAGACTGAGAGAGAGGAGTCACTTCAGTTAGACCAGTCCACAACAGATAACAAACAGTATTGCAACCAGGTATGGGTATACCCATTTGATATATTTCATGTATGTAGCACAAAAAGGACAAAAAAAAGGTTCATGGTCTAAAAGGGATTTTTCAAGAAGAAATAATAAATTGTAAATACTGCAGTAAATTCTCTCGAGTTATATTTAACAGAGGTCCGACCACATAGTTGAAGGGGTGCCGTATGTGTTTTTGTTTTGGTCCTTATATTGATCAAGTATAATTTAAGGTGAACTGTTTTTGCACCTCCACCGAGAGAGCGCACTCACAGAGGTAACATTACTGTACCAGGGAGCTATAATGATGTGGGTGAGATTATTTAATCTAACTGCTCTCCAAGTACCCAAGATTTTGGGTAAAAGACCAAGTTTGATATTTTCTGATAATTCATCTGTTGCTGAAATAAACATGGACACCTGATATCCAGGGTCAAAACCTAAAAGAGTGTGTAATTGCATCTTAAACGGAATTTGGATGTATCAAACCAAGCGGATAAATCATTTCAGTAGATAAGTGATATTTGATATTTTCATTTACTGAAAATAAAAAAAGATTATTTACAATATCACAATATGCGTAAGTTACATTTGATCTAAATGTAATGCAGCCTCAGGGGGCACAAGCCAGTGTCTATCTGAGCCGGTTCCAAGTCCGAGTAAATGCAGAGGGTTGTCTAGGGAAGGGCATTCAGTGTGAAACTTGTGCCAAATATAAATATGCAAATCGAGCCCACAAATCTCATGGACATGTTGGTGCAGGCAATTGGGGTAATGAAGAGGTGATGGGCGGGTTAGGTATCCAGGATAGGAGCACAGTGGGACATATACCAGTAGACTATGCAAAAGGATGGAAATGGCTGTAATGAATATCTTTTTCCAGAAAAGACAGGAATATAGGGTAACTTATAAGAGTAAAGGTAGGAGCAAGCAGGTGGACTACATCTTCTGTTGAGGATATAATCTGAAGGAGATGAGTTGCTGCAAAATAGTGGTAGGTGAAAGTGCAGCCAGAAAACATAGGATGGTGGTTTGACAAGGAAGATCAAGAGGGCAAAGGCAGAGCAGAGGAAAAAGTGGTGGAAGCTGAAAAGGAAGAAGTGTTGTATAGTTTTCAGGGAGGTGTTGACAAAGGCTCTGGGTGGTGAGGGAGATCTTCCAGATGACTGGAAAACTACAGCTAATGTGATCAGGGAGACAGGTAGGAGAGTATGTGATGTGTTGTCTGTTAGGAAAGATAGTGGACTTAAGAAGTACAGGAGTATATACAGAGAAAGAGGTTAGCAAGGTAGAAGTGGGGCACTGAAGGGACTGAAGAGAACAGACAGGACTACAGGGAGATGCAGCGCAAGGGAAAGGTAGAGGTAGCAAGGCCAAACTAAGGGTGTGTGATAACTTGTATGCTAAGTTGGATAATAAGGAGGGTGGAAATGATTTATTCAGGTTGGCAAAACAGAGAGGTAGAGATGACAAAGATGTACAGCAGGTCTGGGTGTTCCCTTGCAAGAAATTCCATCTGTGCATATTAGGGGTTCAGTGCCTTGCTCAACAACAATCAGTGTCTTGCTCAACAACACTACAATACACTAGGATAAGCCGGGAATCACACCAGGAACGTTCGGTTCCAAGGACAATTGCTTTACCCCCTGTGCCACGCCTACCTTATTAGTGAGTCTATCAAAGGGACTGCACATGTAAGATGTTTTGGGGAAAGCCAGACTGAGGTGGTTCGGTCATGTTCAGAGGAGGGATACTGAATATATTGGTAAAGGATGCTTGGGTTGGACTGCCAGGCAGGAGGTCTAAAGGAAGAGCTAGGAGTAGAAATTATTGAAATAGTGAAAGGGGACATGAAGAGAGAAGAGGATACTGAGCATAGGGTTAGATGGAGAAGGTTTATGTGTTGGTTTTTTTTAATGGGATACAAGTATTGAACATGAGTCATTCATAAATGTTGCCGTATTGGACAGGCTGGGGGATTGGAGGTGTAAGGCTCAGCAGAGTGGAGGAGAAGACCAGAGCCTTAAAAGAACAGACTGTCAGGCAAGGACCTGAAAATGGGTAAGGGTAATGGATAAGAGTTTTTTTTTCTTTTTTTTCACCTTTTTTTCTCCCTTATACATTTGCACTTTTAACTTCATTTAATACGTTATTTCATTTCATTTTTTCCTTCATTCAAGTAGTAGTATTAACATGTCTGACAATCAACGGGCAGTTGATTGCTTGATATACTGACACAGGAGGTACAAGTGCATGGCCCTTGAAATTTAAGCCGTACCTCTTTGAAAAAAATATTCCTACAGGAAACTCTGATGTATTGTTAGGCCCTTGTTAACACTACAAATAGAACAGAGGGACAGGCATCTCTGTAATTCTATATGTTGGCTCACTGCTTTTTGATGAGGACCTTCTGCAAAGTGGTGTGTGTTTGTGTGTGTGAGTGTGTGAGTGTGCGTGTGTACGTTTGTGTTTGTGTGTGTGTGTGTGTGTGTGTGTGTTTGGGTGTGTGTGTGTGTGTGTGTGTGTGTGTGTGTTTGGGTGTGTGTGTGTGTGTGTGTGTGTGTGTGTGTGTGTCTTTGTGTCTGTCTCTAGCATAAACAGTAGAAAGTGACCTGGATACAGGATAGGCTTGGACAGGCATGACAGTGCTCAGAAAGAAAGATGTCAGCTGGAGAGATCTCTAGTTCTTTTCGCACCTTCTCTCAACAACAAGTTCAGATTCAGTCTCAATTGTCTGACGATAGAGTTCATTCGTGTTTTTCCAATCTTTCACCTCACTGTTTTTCTGCACTTGCCGAGTTATGATGTTTCCCTGCCTCAAAGTCATCTTGTTCTCTCCCCTTGTCAATTTGTTTCAAAAACTTCCCAGTTTCTCTCCTTCTGTCTTCTTCCATCTTCTTTCTCTGTCTCTTTCTCCTTTCTATTTAGCCACTGCAGCGCCTCTCTGTACGGGTGCAAATTTCCTTGCTTCGATTGTTGTTCAGGCAGTAGCTCACTTTGTCGCCATATCGACTACTCCTCCATTTCTTGGAAGTCAGAATTTTGTTTTTCCCCCAGTAAAAAGTGTCCTGTTACCTGGTTTTGGTCCAGCTGGCGTGTTCAACAAGACAGAATCCTCCATGGGTTTTTTCACATTCACTTTCTTCCAAACATATTTTAGTTTCATGAAAACCTTTCGGTAGAAATACAGTAGGTCTGTCATGACAAGAATAGTGATCTCTTCTTTACATTTCCAATATTCTATTGTCTTCTTTAAATTATGCCTTGTTTTGTGAACTGGGATCCCAAATGATGTTTGATTTAATTTTATTTTATTCCATTTTGCTCGATTTCAATTTATTTTGTTTATTTCATTTTATTCCTTTTAATTTTATTTCCTGTCATGACAAGTGCCTACATTTTACAATCCAACTCAGCGACTGATATGCTATATAATTCTGGAAGCAGCTGTTGAATTCAGAACTCACAAGCTATTTTGATAAGCTCACATCTTTAATTTGTTTTTGAATTTAGAGCGTATTATGATCCATCATCACCCCAAACAGACATCACATCCAGGTTCATTTGAAGCCACAAAATAATGTAAAGGTTTAAACAACCTTTTTTTTGACGCGCCTTTGTAATAGCCACAGCTACACATCTATGCCCAAATGTGTAGGTGTCCACCAGCATTCATGCGTTACTGTCACAAAAATGACACATACAGATAAATTCTTGCCCAGCCATTGCACGTAGAAGTTATCTGTAAACTGTGAAACATTATATATGTCGTGAAAATAAATCAGCTTATCTTACAACCACACACAAACAACTCCATCGTAACCCTAACAAATCCATTTTTGTTTCCTACCATCTTTGCGGTAGAGGTTGATCTCCACTTTCCTCTCCTCCGACCCCAGGAGGGCCTGTGCCATCTGGGCTATGGCAAGCCGTTTGGTGTCAGGTCCGTAAAGGAAGTTACACGTGCATGGTTTCTGCATGATCTCCGCACGTGTGTAACCGCACATGTGGCAGAAACCATCGTTGCAGAAGATGATGGCGCAGTTCTCCACTCTTGCATTCGCGATGATGAACTTGCGACCTGTGTGTGACATATGAAAACAATTCATTTTTTTATATGAAACATCTGACCTCTACAAAATAATTTCTTACTACTACGATCCTATATATTTCATTCTTATTAGATATTATCATAAGATATTTCAAGCTCTAGAATGGCGGTCATTACATACAACAAAATCCAAACTTAACTAATTTCGACTGGAGAGAAACATTTAATTTATTCAGTTACTAATGCTCAGTGATAGGTACCTCCCATTGATTATATTATGTATAGTATATTTTATATTCTGAACAAATTCACTTGCTGTCTTTGAGGATAGCCAAGTAAATACTAATAATAAGAACTAATAATAAAAGTGTGAGAAAACTAGGGGTAAAAACACACAAAATCCTTAGTGATACTGGCAGGAGTGTCCGGTTTTGTTGTTGTACGAGACTAAATGTTATTGTTTGTGCAATAACATCCATTCATTATGTATACTGCTTCGGCAGCACTGGGGGTCACAGAGGTGACTGAGCCTATTCAAACGGTCATTGGAAAAGACCGTTCACCATGAATCGGTCTGCAGTCAATCACAGGGCCTCTTAGAGAAACCCACAGCCAACCGTCTCACATCTAGGCAATTTAGGGTCTCCCATCAAACTGAAACCAGAGAACCAGGAGCGAACCCATGCAAACACAGGGAGAACATGCACAACCCCACACAAGGAGTTGAACCAGGGACCTTCTTGCTGTGATGTGGAAGCACCAACCACTGTGCAAGTGTGCTGCCCCATGTCATAATCTGGAGGTTGTTGTCACAGATGACTCAATGTATAAATATTTATCGGAAAAAAATAAACAATTTTTTTTTCCGATATAACAATCCATATTTTATCACTTTTGAGTTTATCATAATTAATTGTAATATTAGTATGGGGTGAACTGGTTGATGTGAATATTTTCTGTCAATATGGTTTGCCATTGAAAACCCTTTGTCAGACTCTCACACCATCCCGTCAATCAACGCTTGTTTTTTTTTGTTTCCTTTCATGTAAACAAGTTTAAAAGTCAAGCCAAGACAAACCTATGACTGAGAAATTGACTGCCTTCTTCACACAGTGCCAGACAAGTCAGGCCATTAAAACTCTAACTGGTCAGCTTCCTTGGAGCCGCTCCAGCTAGTCTTATTTATAAGGCCATTCCCTTAGTAAGTCATTAATTGCTCACAGTTTAGCTGACAGGTATTGGTATTAAGTCGGACCGTAGAATTAACTACTAGATTTGCCTGCCTGTAGAAAAAACACAGTTTACGCAATGACATGGTACAGGTTTTTTTAGTCCTGGCCCACCATGTTCAAAACAAAACAGTAAAGAAAAGTCAGATCTAAAATATATTTCCACCTCTGTTAGTCTGTTACAGTCAAAGAGAGAGACAAAGGATATGCTGATCAGCTTCAATTTTACTTCACTTGAATTTACAAATACTTGTCCTGAAATATTCCAGGAAAAATTTTGCATTAAAAAAAATGAAAACAAACCAATCTGGTGCTTGCCGAGGAAATGATGGCGGAGCCGTGGACGAGTTCAAACTTTATTTAACAAGCACCAGCAACAACCGACTCTGAACTTCGGGGGGTGATAATGTCCCCGGCTTAAACCCCGCCCCCAGCCCCGAGTCCCGTGGGCTGAGAGGCCACGCCCCTTAGTGTCCGCCATACAGCCCCCCCGAACACCCAGAAGGGATCCTGGAATGGGCGACCCAGGAAGAAACAAACGGCAGGGACATATCTGAGGTCGTCGTGGAGGACAGCAGGACAGCCTCTGGCCACCTGGTGGTTCGATCAACCATGGTGAGCAGGTGCGTAATACCCTGAGAAGGAGGTGGTGGGCCCACCAGGTAACCATGAACATGGTCGAGGCGCCTGACTGGAATCGGATAAGGCTCGTGGGCTGCCCTAATATGCCTGTGAATCTTAGCGTGCTGGCACGCCACACATGCGGCCGCCCACTCCTAGATTTCTTTATGAAAGCCAGGCCAGACGAAGTTAGAGCTGACCAACTTCAACGACGCCCGGACTCCTGGATGTGAGAGGGAGTGCACGGTGTCGAAGACACGACAACACCAAGCCACTGGAACCAAGTGACAGGCGATCAGCAACAGGGTTGGACTTCCCAGCCACATGCCGAATGTTCGTTGTGAGCTCTGAAATAGCCGCAAGGTATCGCTGCTGGCAAACAGACCACAGCTCAGCCACTTTTGGACATGGCGAAAGTCAACGGCTTGTGATCCACATAAGCCGTAAAGGAGTGGCCTTCCAAAAGAAAGCAGAAATGACTCGCTGCCAGATGCAGGGCCAACAACTCTCTGTCAAAAACACAATATTTGTACTCGCACACACACACACACACACACACACACACACACACACACACACACAAGCTCCCTTAGTTTGTGGCTGAAGAAAGCAAAGAGTTGCCATGTATTCGCTACCCACTGTTCAACCACAGCCCTGACAGCAATGTCAGACGCATAGGTTGTTACCGCTATGGACGCCGTGAGTGCGAGATGGGTGAGAAGAGCTGCATTAGCCAGGGCGTGAATCTATCAAAAGCCTGAACCCCTTCCAAAGTCCAGGCAAGTGTGTCACTCGCCTGCCTGGACCACAAAGCCCCATAAAGCGGCTGAAGGAGGTGGGCAGCGTGAGGAAGGAAATGGTTGTAGAAATTCACAATGACCAAGAACTCCTGTAATGCCTTGACCAGGACAGGTGAGGAAAATGAGCTTCTGCTTGCACCTTTAGAGGCAATGTGATTCCTTGCGGCAAAATGTGGTGCCCCAAGAAGTCAATCACCGACAGCCCAAACTGACATTTAGCTGGGTTGACTTTAAGGCCGTGTTCATCCAGACGACGGAAAATCTGTGTCAGGGGCTCCAGGTGCTCGTCAGCCGACGGGCTAGCCACCAGTATATCGTTAAGGTAGACAGACACAAAAGTGAGGTCAAGCAGCACCTAGTCTATAAGGCTCTGAAAGGTCTGAGCGGCACCCTTCAAGCCGAAAGGCATGTGCAGGAACTCAAAAAGCCCAAATGAGGTGACTACCACGGTCTTGGGCACATCCTCCACACGCACAGGCACCTGGTGATAACCACGCACCAGATTCACCTTGGGAAAATCGGTGGCACCTGACAGACGCATGCAGAAGTCTTGAATGTGGGGGATGGGGTAACAATTGTTCGTGGTGACGGTATTCAGCCCGTGAGAGTTGCCGCAGGAGCGCCACAACCCGTCGGCCTTGAGCACCATGTGGAGTGGAGAGGCCCACGGGTTGTTGGACCACCACACAATCCCCAGGCATTCCATAGTGGCAAACTCCCACTTGGCGGTCACTAGCATGGCTGCGTCGAGGCGCGGAGACTGCGCGAAAATGGGTAGTCCCACCATGGGGATGAAGTGCTCCATGCTGTACCTCATAGATGCAGTGGAAAACGTGGGCGTCGTTAGCGACGGAAAGTTTGCCAGAAAGTTAGTGTGCGCTCATGGCCCAACTCCCCCTGTCTCGCACAGATAGGTGGCATCCACAAGCAGGCTGTTGACACAGAAAATCCACACCAATGATGGGGACCATGATGGAGGCGATCACAAAAGCCCACTCAAAATGGTAGCCGCCGAATCAAACAGTCACCAACAACAACTGACTGTGAACTTCCAGGGACGATCATATCCCCTGCTTAAACCACGTCCTCTGTCCCTAGTCCCGTGGTGAGGGAGGACACGCCCCTTATTGTCTGCCACACCAAATATCCGTTTTACAGATGAATATCTTATGCTGCAAAGATGGTATATTCCTGTCTCAGCATGGAAACTTAGGGTACAGTTCAGTATCAAATAAAAGCATACTGCATATCCCTCACAGTTGCACGTTAGGTTGATTAAGGGCCTTAAAAATAAAGATTTCCAAAACTTATCAACAATTCCCTTTTACCTTTATGTCCCCTCATGCTGAATGAGCGCACTCATAAAGTCATTTAGAGGCTGAAGAATAAAGAAAGGGGGGACAGAAGAGGGTAAATGCATTTGGGCATTGTCATTGGACAAGAGGTGGGGTTCACCCCAGACCAGTGGCCAGTTGACCATTTGACAACATACAGAGACACACAACCATTCACTCATTCACACATCAGGGCAGTTTGGGGGCTCGAATGAACCTACTGCATATTTTTTGGACTCTGGCAGGGAAGATGCACAATTCCACACAGAAAGGTGCCCTGCCAGAGTCAAACCAGGGAACTTCATGCTGTGAGGTGGAAGGGCTACCACTCTGCATTACTGTTTTGCCCTACTTTTTATATAAGAGTTTGTTAAAAACCTTCTGGGTGATCTACCCTTAGGAGGCCTCTGAATAAGTGGATAAATAAAGGGTTCGATAGATAGATAGATAGATAGATAGATAGATAGATAGATAGATAGATAGATAGATAGATAGATAGATAGATAGATAGATAGATAGATAGATAGATAGATAGATAGATAGATCTGTGTATATACTGTATACACAGTTTATTTATTTATTTAAACCCCTCTTTCAGCTGCCATCTTACCGTGGCTCGATGGCGAGTGGCTGGTGGCTGAGTCTGCATCAGTGGGGCTCGGCCGGGCACAGCCAAAAGGAGCAACATGGGTCCCTCTTCCCCTGGGCTCACCACCCACAGGAAGGACCAATGAGGTCAAGTGCAGTGTGAGCTGGGTGGTGGCCAGAGCAGAGGAACTTGGCAGCCCAACCCCCCGGCTGCAGAAGCTGGGTCTTTGAACATGGAATGTCACCTCTCTGGTGGGGAAGGAGCCTGAGCTCATGCGTGAGGCTGAGATATTCCAACTAGATATAGTCGGACTCACCTTGACACACAGCGTGGGGCCTGGAACCAGGCCTCTTGAAAGGGGCCTGGTTCAAGAGGCCTGGAACTCACAAGGGCTGGACTCTTTTTACCATGGAGTTGCCCCCGGTGAGAGGCGCTGGGCAAGGGCGGGCATATTGCTTGCCCTCCAAATCAACGCTTGTACGTTGGGGTTCAACCCGGTGGACAAGAGAGTAGCCTCCCTCCGCCCTCAGGTGGGGGGGACAGGTTCTGACTGATGTTTGTGGCTATGCACCCAATAGCAGTTCAGTTTACTCACCGTTCTTAGGGTCCCGAGAGGGGCTGATATAGAGTGCTCCTAATGCAGGACAGGAAGAACAGGTTGGTAATCCCCCTTTTTAAAAAAGGGGATTGGAGGGTGTGCTCTAACCATAGGGGGATCACACTCCTCAGCCTCCCTGGTAAGGGCTATTCAATGTGGTGTGGTTTTCGTCCTGGTCGTGGAACAGTGGACCAGCTCTATACCCTCAGCAGAGTTCTCAAGGGGGTATGGGGGTTTGTCCAACCAGTCTATATGTGTTTTGTGGACCTGGAGAAAGCATTCGACTGTGTCCCGCGGGCAATCCTATGGGGAGTGCTCCTGTAATATGGGGTACCGAATCCTGATTGACGGGCTGTGGGTAGTGACCGAAAGAGAGAGATCGCAGATACAAGTGGATGAAATGAGCTTTCTCCGCAGGGTGGCCGGAGGACTCTATTTGGAGATAAGGTGAAAAGTTTGACCATCTGGGAGAAACTCGGAGTAGAGTCGCTGGTCCTCCGCATAGAGAGGAGTCAGATGAGGTGGCTCGGACATCTGATCAGGATGCCACTGTTGCCATAACCAACGGGGTAGCAGTGGAAAAATTGGCTACTCTGGGTCAAAAAAGGAGAGGGGGGAGGAGGAATCAGATAGAGAAGAGGAAAGGCAAGAGTCTGGGACTGAGAGCAGAGACTTAAATAATGGGACTGTGACAGGAAAAGATAGAGAGTTGGTTGGCACAATGCAGAGTAGGATGGTGGATATATTTTGTGTCATGGAGACTAGGTGGAAAGGTAGTAATGCCAGAAGCTTAGGAGAAGGTTTTAACTTGTACTATCATGGTCTGAAGGAGATCAGTTGCTTCCAAATAGTGGTCGGTGAAAGTGTAGCCACACAACATAGGATGGTAGTTTATGCGATGACTTTGGTAACAAGAAAGATAAAGAAGGCAAAAGCAGAGAAGAGGACGAAGTGGTGGAAGCTGAATAGGGAGGAGTGATGTATGGTTTTCAGGGAAGAGTTGACAAAGGCTCTGGGTGGTCAGGGAGATTTTCCAGATGACTGGACAACTACAGCTAATGTGAACAGGGAGATTGGTAGGAGAGTACTTGGTGTGTTGTCTGTTGGTAAAGTAGATAAAGAGTCTTGGTAGTGGAATGAAGAAGTGCAGGAGTATATACAGAGAAAGAGGTTAGCAAAGAAGTGGGACACTGAGGGGACTGAAGAGAATAGACAGGAGTACAAGGAGATGCAGCGCAAGGGAAAGGTAGAGGTAGCAAAGGCCTAACAAAGGGTGTATGATGACTTGTATGCTGGGTTAGACAATAAAGAGGGAGGAAATGATTTATACAGGTTGCCAAAACAGAGAGGTAGAGATGGAAAGGATGTACAGCAGGTCTGAGTGATTAAGGATAATGAGGGAAATATATTGACAGATGCTAGAAGAGTGATGGGAAGATGGAAAGAGTTCTTTGATGAGCTGATGAATGAGGAAAATTAAAGAGAGGGAAAGGTAGAAGAGGTGACTATTGTAGACTACAAAGTAGCAGAGATTAGTAAAAGTGAAGTGAAGAAGGCATTGAAGAGGATGGAGAATGGAAAGGCAGTTGGTCCAGATGATATACCTGAGGAGGTATGGGAATGTCTGAAGAGGGGAGTCAGCAGTACAGTATCTGATTTGATTATTCAACAGGATCTAAGAGAGTGAGAAGATGTGTGAGGAATGGAGAAAAAGTATGATGGTGCCCATTTTCAAGAATAAAGGGGATGTGCAGATTTGCAGTAACTATAGAGGGATAAAGTTGATGATCCCTACAATGAAGATATAGGAAAGAGTTGTGGAAACTAGACTGAGAGTAAGCATCAACATTTGTGAGCAGCATTATGGTTTCATTCCACCATAGAAAAAGTACCACAGATGTAGCATTTGCTTTAAGAATGCTTGTAGAGGAGTACAGAGAAGTACAGAGGGAGCTGCATTGTGCCTTTGTGGTAGAAAAATCATACGACAGGATGTCGAGAGAGGAACTATGGTATTGTATGAGGAAGTCTGGAGTGGTAGAAAGTACACTATGTGCCCAAAAAAAATTGCTCACTTGCTTTGACTCGCATATGAACTTAAGTGACATCCCATTCCTAATCCATAGGGTTCAATATGACGTTGGTCAACCCTTTGCAGCTATAACACAGCTTCAGCTCTTCTGGGAAGGCTGTCCACAAGGTTCAGGAGTGTGTTTTGGGGAATTTTTGACCATTCTTCCAGAAGCGCATTTGTTAGGTGACACACTGATGTTGAACAAGGAGGCCTGGCTCTCAGTCGCCGCTATAATTCATCCCAAAGGTATTCTATTGGATTGATGTCAGGATTCTGTGCAGGCCAGTCAAGTTCATCCACACCAGACTCTGTCATCCATGTCTTTGTAGACCTTGCTTTGCGCAGTAGTGCACAGCCATGTTGGGAAAGGATGGGGCCAGCTCCTAACTGTTCCCACAAAGTTGGGAGAATGGAATTGTACAAAATGTCTGGTATGCTGAAGCTTTCAGACTTCCTTTCACTGGAAAGGGGCCAAGTACAGCTCCTGAAAAACAACCCCACACCATAATCCCCCCTTCACCGAACTTCACACTTGGCACAATGCAGTCAGACAAATACTGTTCTCCTGGCAACCGCCAAACCCAGAGCCGTCCATCAGATTTGCAGATGGAGAAGCGCGATTTGTCACTCCAGAGAACGCATCTCCACTGCTCGAGAGTCCAGCGGTGGCGTGCTGTACACCATTGCATCTGATGCTTTGCTTTGCACTTGGTGATGTGGATTTGTTGGATCGGATTTGTTGGAGTGGATTTGTTGCAGAGGTGGCATCCTATCACAGTTCCACGCTGGAATTCATTGAGCTCCTAAAAGCAACTCATTCATTCACAAATGTTTGTAGTAGTAGCATGCCTAGGTGCTTGATTTTATACACCTGTGGCCATGGAAATGATTGGAACTCCTGATTCCGATTACTGGCGAGCGAATGGGTGAGCAAATACCTTTGGCCATATGGTGTATGTTAGACTGGTGCAGGACATGTATAACATATGTGAGACAGTGGTGAGATATGCTGTATATTTGACAGAGAATTTCAAGGTGGGGGTGGGACTACATCAGGGATCAGCTCTGAGCCCCTTCTTGGTTGCAGTGGTGGTGGATAAGCAGACTGATGAAGTTAAACTGGAATCGCCATGATTTGCAGATAACATTATGATCTGTAGAGAGAGCGGGAAACAGGTGGGGGGGCGTCTAGAGAGGTTGAGGTATGCTCAGGAATGGAGAGGTAGGTTTTTGCAGCAAAACAGAATATATGCGTGTGAAAGAAACAGACACAAGTTGAACGATAAGGCTACAGGGAGTAGAAATTACCAAATTGGGGGAATTTAAGTACTTAGAGCTAACTGACCAGGGGAATGGAGAATGTGGAAAAGACATGAAGAAATGGGTTCAAGCAGGTTGGAATGGGTGGAGATAAGTATCAGGGTACTATGTGATAGAAGAATATCAGCCAAAGTGAAAGGAAAAGTATACAAGACAGTTGTGAGACCAGTGATGCCGTATGGTTTGGAAGCAGTGGCATTGAGAAAAGACAGGAAGCAGAGTTGGAGGTAGCAGAAATGAAGATGTTGAGGCTCTCTTTGGAAGTGAAGAGATAGATAGGATCGGATGTCTATGAATCTATTAGAGGGACAGCACATGCTAGATGTTTTGGTGATAAGGTCAGAGAAGCCAGACTGAGATGGTTCAGTCATGTAGAGACGTTCGAGTCAGCTTTATTGTCAATTTCTCCACATGTACTAGACATACAGAGGAATTGAAAAGATGTTTCTCATTTTCACACAGTGACATGACATTAACAAACTTATATTAATAACGTAAACATTAACAGTGAAGTGCAGAATAAAAAATAAACAATATACAAACTATGAAGTATATAGTGCACATAGATACAATCTGCTGGTACTGAGGTGATCGGATGACAGAGATTTAACAGGATAGAACCTGAAATATATAAATATACATAATTTGAATGTAAAGAGCAGCAGCAGAGTTTTCTGTACAGCTTAGAGCAAATAACAGTCAGTAAGTAATTCCATACAATTGCAGAATGAGCAGTTGAGAAAATGAAGTGGAGTTAAAAGCATAAAAACAGTCAGTATATAGTATATTATACAATAGCATATATTATACAATAGCAGCATGATAGATTTTACTGTTATCGTGCAAAAATAGGAATCGTGCAAAGTGCAAAAGAGTTAAAAAGTGCATTATATTGTCAGAGTCCAGTACTTTGGGGGCCGGCGGGGGGTCATCCTAGGAATGGCATTCACACATAAGAGTCTTTGGTGTCCAGGTGGGTGAGGGCTGGTTGGAGAGCTGAGCAGATTGCATCCTCTGTGGACCATTTTGCCCGGTATGTAAACTGGAAGGGTTCTAGGGTAGCGTAGAGGATGGAATTGATGTGTGCTTCAAAGCACTACATGATGATCGGGGTCAGTGCTAGCTTGATCAGACAGGTTTCATCCTGTACAAAGGAGGGATATTGAATATATTGGTGGAAGGATGCTGGGGCTGGAACGGCCTCGGGGACTAGGACTAGGGCCAGACCAAAGAGAACATTTCTGGATGTAGGGAAACAGGATATGAAGTTAGTTGGTGTGAGAGAAGAGGATACAGAGAACGGGTTAGATGGAAGAGGTCCATTCGCTGTGACGACCCCTGAAGGAAAAGCCATAAGTAAAAGATGTAGAAAAGTATATATATCTTTTTTTTCTGCCTGATATACAGCAATCTTACCAGGGCCAATTTGATAAGGATAATGATAATGCTCCTGGACACTAAACTTCTCCAGCTGATAAATAAAAAATGTAAAAAAAAACTTGCTGTGTGAAACAAAGCATTCATCTATTATGAAATGCAAAAAAAAAAAAAAAAAATGCATTATTTCTAGGAACAAATACCTCAAGCTCAAAACCACATACATTTTTTTTTTATCCAGGATGAATTCATAAGGTTGTTGTTTTCTGGAAAAGGGCCATGTAACTGGTGTGTGATGAGTCAGGGAGAATGTATCATGACTAATAGGAGCCAATCAGGATGCCAACAACAGCTTTCAGTTTCCAAACTCAGCAATAGCATTAAGTCAAGTCAAATCCTATTTTGTCTATATATCACCAAATCACAATGCAGTTGACTTATGGCACTTTACATTGAGATTATGTCTGGACCACATTCCTTGAAATGATTTACATATACCCAACATTCCCCAATGGGCAAGCACTGTGAGACGTCGGTGAGGGAAAACTGTCTTTAGCAGACAGAACCTTGGCCAGGACCCAGCTTAATGTGGGAAGCCTTCAGTCTTGACCAGTTGGAGTATGAGGGTTAGGAGGAAATAATCTCATACTCATAACTGAATTTAAAGTCAAAGGTGAACTTCATTATTCCCCTGAGGGGCAATATGTTTTACAGCCAGCAGTGAAGCAAAGGACAACAAACAACCACAATATGGATGGCAACAACAACCCACCACAGGAACGCATACAGACTTTCAACAGAGGGATAAGGTGCATGCTACATGTTAAAATGTGGGGGACTGATCTACAATGATCTATTCAGGACACTCGTAGATTTGGTTATAAATGGGTGTCGGTACCTATTTATCTTACATTGGAATTATGTACCAATGACCCAATGGTACTGGCCTTTATTCAGTGGAAAGTGGGTGGCTGGGTTCAGCCAGGATAACCTTTGCTATCCTGGCGGTTCTGGCTTCAAACTGCACAGCTTTTCACTATGATGCTCAGTACTAATAAGAGTAGCACTGAAAGTTAATTGGTAAAAACTGATATGCTGCATTAATAGTTTTAACATTCATACAAAAAATAGCAATGATGGGTGCATGGGTGCACAACAACTGCAATAGCCACACCCCCTGGGAAGCTGCGAGATGAGAGGGCCTCGGGACTCGGAAGAAGATATGAGGTTAATTTCATGCATTGATGATACGATACGAAGAGTGGGAGAATGAGAAAGAATGAGAGAAGTGCATCATGGGATACCCCTCAGTTTACAAAGGTGTCCATTTTGGGGGGTTGTGAAAAAACATTATATTGTAGTGCAGAGGAAATGCAGTAGGTTCCTTGATTTAAAATGAAAACTTTTAAAGGTGGTTCAAGCCTCAGCCTCAACTCGCCGATAAGGATTGATCATGAAGAGTGAGCCCATTGTAATTTAGGTAGATTTCTGTTCTGTTGGCTAAGGTTGTCTGTGAAGATAACTGTTACTGAGAGAGTCTCTGAACACATTTCAAAGCCACTAACAAGGCCACTTGTCAAAAAAGGGCTTTTTATGATAATGAAGACAAATTCTTTAAGAGTAAAGAAACCATTTTTCAATGTAAAAATGGACTGGGAAGATAGTCAGAAGAGGGTATTTCTTATTCTCAGACAGAGAAAGACAGTCATAAAATTTGCGTTCCTTTTGGTGACATAAATACTATTAACACAATGGCAAGATTATTGTTGCAGTCAATGAGCCAAACGCCCGGGTTTTCCAAAAAAAAAAGCTTGACAGTTTCTGCAATTTCCATTCCATTTTAGGAGATCTTCACAAAGGCCACAGCAATAAATCTCCTTGGGGGACTCTGGGCTTGTTTTGTTCCCGTAATTGTTTCTTGCCTGTTGTGTCAGAATTCAGACCTCAGCTATCATGTCTCTACGCTGGGCCAAGTTCTAGAGAAACTAAGTTTAAAGTGTCGGAGGAGAATACAAATAATGATTTTTCTATATTGTGGCTCCAGTGTTCAAATGCACACATTCACAAGCTGATTAATTGAGAAGTGTTTGAAAAGATAATCTAGATCCATACTGACTGAACAAGCTTGCAAATTGCAAAAATGTTAAGTAGGCAAACACACTCATGAGCACATCAAATTTCATTACTTTGAAAATCCTCTAAATAATTACATTTTGGGATACAAGCTAGTCAATCTTACTATTATACAAGTCTTTTGTTCGTTTTTCATGTAGTCGCCACCATTCCTATGGCACAATGTTAGCTAGTTTTTGAAAAAAAAACAAAAAAAAAAACAACAAAGGCTTACATTTTTGTGAAGCTCGAATGTGTTCCGGCAATCAATAGCTTTAAGGATGAGAATTGGGAATGTATGTTAGTAATGATGAATTAAATTTATTTCAATTAAATTCAATTAAATGTTAATGCTGTTGGGAAAATTCAGGGGAAACGTGACATCTGAGCTGCATTGCCATCATGATGAATGATGAATGCAATTAAAACAAAATCCCCACACTGCTGCTATTTTCATGGCTAAGTACTCTTCATTAGACCTGATTATGAAATGGTCTCTGAACAGGTATTATCCTTCAACAAGTAAGAGGGTATGCACTAATTATTCCCAGAAAACAATGTTTGAAATGCACCTCAGGAGATTATGTGTAATGGTTCACACTCTCTTCATGTGAGTTACAAGTTGTATAATGAAATTCCATTAACATTACTCTTAACTATATTTCATATTTCATCAGACTCATGGTAATCAATCTAACTATACTGGTGTTTTCTGCAACCCCCCCTTGTGATTCTAATATTATGAGTTTGCAAAGCTGCTGTCAAATGATTTATTAATATTACTATTAATAGTAATATTAATACTTATTGTTAGAAGTACAGTACATTGACAGTTATCTTTGCGCCAGTCGTGTGTTATTTTGTGTAACATTGTGTTTTTATTCTCAGAAAACGTATGGGTACGACATTTCTTAAAAAAACTGATCATGATGCAACTTGGACTCGAGATACTAAAGAGGGAACAAGCAAAACAGGAGGAAACACAGTATGACTCAGAGAAAAATACTGAGATACAGCATGTACCCCACTGACCACTACATAAAAAGCCTTCCACCCAAGACAGTATTCAAGGCTCTTTGAGAAGATCAGATGAAATACGCAAAAAAGGGTTTTGGGAGGTTATTATACTTTGTCACAAATAAGAAATTTGATTTCTGTTCACATCAGTTTCAAACAAATCCCAGTGCTTTGCCTCAAAGAGTCTAAGTACCACATTTTAGTGTCTTTCTGAGGAATGGGCTCTTTCACTGTAAAAGGTATGAAACCATGTGCTGCTTACTCACAAATCTCCAAGGGCTCAAAACAATTGCATATCCTTGTTTGGAAAGCAAACCTAATATCCAGAGAATCTTCACTTTATCTCTTCATGGTTGACATCAACCATTTGAAGTGGTGAAGAAAAAAATCTGTATCCACAATGCACGTGCTAAGGTTTTCACAGTTATCTTTATCTACAGTTATGCACTCAGAAGTCTATTCACCTTTGTCTTTCAGACGTTCAGAGGTCAGAGGTTCACGGAGCACGAACTATGACCATAATATTTAAGATAAGATCATACTTTATTGATCCTCAGAGGGGAAATTCCTTAATTTCCACTTTTGTCTCTTTGCGTTCTGAAAATACTCCAATCAATCAAACCTCGGCATCGAGAATCAAAACTGTTTTTCCTTTTTTCCATGTTCTCATATTCTATTTATTTATGTATTTTAAGTGAAGTGAATATTCCATCAAACTTGTGCTGCAGAGTGAAAGAGTTGTTTCCTACCTCTGTTAAACACACATTTATCCAAGCTCCTCCCCCCTTCCTTCATAAAGCAGATATCATTTATCAATGCTGCACTTCCTGGATTCAACAGGCCATTCTCATGGGAGACATACACTGATGGAGAGCCTGCTCACATATTCATGGAAACCATGAAGATCCGTTGTGCGGCTGCGCTTGATAGCTTGCCTCCATGAATTAGTGGCAGCAATGGTCCTCAGAGACTCATAAAGCTTGATGGGTCTGTCTGGCTAAAAATGAGCACTGGGAAATACAAAGGCTGCAGTAAGTGCATGAGCATGTGTGTGTATTTGTGTTTACCTGTGTGTGTTGCTCCAACATATCAGTCTTTGAGTAAGCACTGTTTGATAATGGCCAAAGGAAGCAAACTGATGTTTTCCAAGATGTTTAAGGGCTTCACTCCTTTATGGATGGCTGTATGTGTCTGTCTGAGCAATGTAATCGCTTCTCAGACACAGGCACACACACGTATAGGGGAGATATCTTGATCCTGACGAGTACATATAAAATGTCAACATTGTCACTCAAATAAAAGGAAAGTGCAGAGAATGCAGCAAAAGAAGACAAAATGGTATAGGACAGCTTTTCAAAGTAAAAGTCACGGGATTCAAAATCTATATATGTGATATTAAATGAGCACTTGTGGAGTCTGTGTAGAAGTTAAAAAGGAGGACGGACATACAGCCTCGGACTGACTACAGGATTTATCAACAGCTGGAAAAAAAACTGGCAATAATCTACTAGACAGGTCTACGGGTAATAATACACTGCTTTGCCGCAGTCACAGAGGGGAAAAGGTACAGCAATATCAGTACTCATAGTACTCAAAATATTGTCTCAAAAGTTCTTACTAAGAAATCTGACATCAACATTACTGCACAGTAAAAACCTGCTCAGATGAAAAATACTCTATTACTGGACTTCACTATGATTGGAAACTCACCTCTGCTGGGACTTTACAGTCTTGATTATTTCCTTTTTCTTTTTTTTTTTTGCAAGGATAAAAAGTAACAGCAAGTTAAAGTGTACTGATGTACTGTTGTATTATAAATAAGTCCAACAATTGCTCACATTAGTTGAGCTCTACATTCATTAGAAAAGTCACATACACACAAACACACACCTGAGTCATTTTTCCGAACCACACTATAAACATTCATGTACAAACGGTAAAAGCACAGTTAAGTTTGAATCCATGGAGTCAGATTTGTTGAACTGAACCCAAAAAGGTAGAGGGTGTGTATGATGTGGTTTACAGTTCATTATGACTATCGTTTTGACCAGTGATAGCAGGTGAGCAAGCAGAGGAGAAGAAGTGAGCTGTCCTGGCCATGGGAGCTATTAGCAAGGATGAAGTGGATTATTTATTTTTGGAGTTCACTTCAAACACATTTCACTGCAGCAAAAATTAGTTGCGTCAGCTTTGCTAACTACTGAGCAGGAACATTTACAGGAAATTAGTCATGTGATTTATATCCTAACATAGCCTAACATTTTAATAGTCCTCTCCAAAGACTATTGCACATGTTGACTTTGAGTTTTTTGTTGACCTCTATTCTGATAAATTCCCCATTTGTTTTATTCAGGACGTGTTGCCACAAATTGTTATTTGGAATCGTGACATATAACACTTACAGTATCAGCTTGAGGCATTCTGCCTCGGATGTGATGCATCTCTTGTACTGATATATACAAAGTAAGTTGTCAATGCAAATGTAGGATACCAACCAGTTTGAACTACATCACCGATAATTCCTGAAGGAAATCCATTCCCAAAAGCAAAAAAAGACAGTGTGTGTGTGTGTATACATACAAACAAATCTCTGCATATATATGCATGCTAATCTATCTAGATAGATAGACAGATGGATAGATTTTTCACAAATACATGTGTAGTGCATATATGAGAAGAAAAGTTTGTATATGTGTATGTACGGTATATAAATGTTTGTGTTTGTGTTTATGCATATATCCAGACATATCCAGACATAAATATGAGTGTCTATATGTATATACACATATGTTTAGACACACATGCAAACACACATTTTTTTCCCATCAACCAAACCTCATATTTTATATCTTATGATTTCAAGGGGACGGTTTGACATCACTTTCACTTCTGTGACCACATCCACCCATCATTCCAGACATTTCTCCCCTCGCTGACAACTACAGACTCTAGGTTTTAGGTTTTATCAATCAATGCAATACTGATTTTGGTTACATCACCAACTGCTCCTTGCTTTCTCTGCAATTCCCTTTAATGAGCTTTTGAGGCCAAAGAGAAGGAGAGTTGATGGAGGGGCTCATTATACACAAGCTGCTGATTTCATGAGGAGAGCACAATTTCATATCCTCATGCACGCACACACATACAACCCGTGCACACATCTATGCAACGCACAGAACACATCAAACAGCTCTGTCAGACAAGTGAGCGTTACCGATGAAAATGCATAAACGTACACGTGACATTGATACACACATACCTGTTAGTATACACACAACAACTCAGACTGAATAATTCACTAAGACCAGGCCTTGGCGGCTCTGCAGTCTGCCAGTTTGCATGTGCGCATTGTAGTGCGAGTGTGTTTGCTTGGAATCTCCCGGAGTACAGTACGAAGGCGGAGAAGGAGGGAAGCCCAATCGTTTGAATCAAAAGCTGACACAGAAGCGCTAGCCTGCTGGCTGCAGAGATGGAGAGATAGATGAATATCATGGACAACGAAGAAAGACAAAGGAGAATAGATAAATGTATGAGTGAGCCAGAGAGGAGAGGAGGAAGGGAAAGTGGCAGCAGACACACATGATTGGTTAGCTGACTGGTGAAGTGGAGGTCAGTGACAGGTTTTTTTTTTTTTTCTTTTTTGTCTCTGTTCCCAGTTCAGGCTGTGCGATTGCCATAGAAACTGCAAATTTGACACATTGTAAAATATCAAGCCCAGACGCTGACACTGTTACACCAGCTAGTCTATCAGCTATCCACAGACACGAACACATTCTGGTTCATTTCACACTTCGCAGCTCTTAAATCTATTCAAACTAAGATTTATCAAATGAAAAAGAAATTAATTGAAATTTCCATTTTCCCTGTTTCTAATAGCTTTGCAAATGATCGATTGCCTCTCTATTCAATTTGAAAGGGTTTATGTTTGACTTCTTGCACCAGAAAATCTTTTTAAAAACTAATTCTGTCTAACCATGTATGTACTTTATGTATGGGGTTCCATGATTTCTGAATACTTTGGTGTACTCCTGTACATTATGTCTGAGTGATGTTACTAACTCTATCACTGGTCAGATTAACTTGAGCTCTGAATACCCTTGCCTGTCTCTAAGGATGAGCAAAAAGTCTGGAAGTCACCTTAGATGAGAGCAGGTAACCAAAACAGACCTGTGTGACTGTAGCCATCCTTGTCTTGCGGTCAAGCAGATTCAAAACCACCCAACCATGTTTGACAACCAACAAATGCCCCCTAAGCCCAAAGACCGCGGCGACAAGATGGCATAGTGCAGTGCTTAAGCCTCACAGCAAGCAAGGTCCCTGATTTGATCCTAGCATGTGAATGAGAGAGTAATTGTTGTATGGCACTATATGTGGCCATGTGACCGACTGCTGACCAGTCCAGGGTTAAACCTCCACTCTCGCCTAATGACAGCTGGGATAGGCTTCAGCACACCCATGACCCTGAGTGCAGGATAAGCAGTGTAGATGATGAATGAATGAATTAACCAAAAGACCACTCCAAAGGTCTCTCAGACACTGCTCCCTTCTGTGACAGATGCTGAAACATAGCCACTGTAAACCCTTAACAGTAATGTCAATTCTAACCCTCTGGTACCATCTTTACAATAACAATGTGTTTGCTTGCTCTTCATTCATTCATTTATTCAATAATCCATCAATTTATATTTTTCTTTTTGGGCGGCACCTTGGAATAGTGGTGCTTCCGCCTCACAGTAAAAAGGTCTCAGGTTTGATTCTGACAGGGGGCTTAAACCAGAGGTTTCAATGACATAGTGAATAATTGTATGTCTCTAAATGTGGCCCTGAGATTGACTGGTGACCGATCCAGAGTTAATTTTTCCTCTCGCCCAATGGCAGCTAAGATGCGTTCTAGCAAGCTTTCAGCAACCTAGAAGTGCAGGAGGCGGCATAGATTATTAGTAAATTCATTTATTTTGTTTATTCATTTTCTTATATTATTTACTCAATTATTTATTTGTGTGTTTATTTATTAATGCAGATGATTTATCTATTTATACAATATTCTTGTAGTAATAGCTATTTGGGCCTTTTGGCACAGGCCCAAATAGCTAGAGTAAATAGCCTAACGCCAGCAGTGCATGTATAATAACAACATATTTATATATTTATAATATATAGAAATATATTAATATTTGTGCTTACGTGGGACATCTGAAGACACAATATGTATTCAAACACAGTATGTTCATATGAGGAAAATCAACAAGCACACAATGCAAAGACAACAAAGTACTGTAACCAGTCACGAACTGTGTGAACTTTGGCCCTACAAAATTGGAATAAATGCATATTTTACAATTGAACAATGACAACAAACATTATGTTTTTTTTTCCCTTTAATCTGGTACATTTTCTTGAGGATAAAGATGTTAAAAAAGCATGACAAAAGTAGGACAAAAAATAATCTCAATGCAATCAAAAAAGTTGGCAATTTAATTAGCCTTAATTTAATTTAATTTAATTTATTTTTTTTCATTTAATTTAATCTAATTAAAATCTTAATTTAATTTAATTAATTTAATTTAATTAGGCCCAAGTCATATTTGTGAAAAAATGGGAGAAAACATCCAACAAGTGTAATTCACAGGTCAGCCAACTTGAATGTTTTATTCTCTCCTCCAACAGAGTTTGGGATTTAGTCACGGAAATGTGGCACTTTTCAGAGCATACACACTGGTCCAGTCCCCCAACAGTCGTTAACAGTGATAATCCCATAATCACTGCAATCCTTAATGGGCTGTTTTCGCTCTGAAGTGTCTCAGGCTACAGTGTGTACCGCATCTCACTCTGCTTTAATGAGGTTATGCAGATTTATGCTAATAGTCTCTAATCCCAAGGACGCTGAGCAGTGCGAGGTTGTAAAGTCAGTTAGCCAACCTTTTTCTATGCCACTCTCAAGGGGGCAGCGCCATCACAGTGAATGAGAGATGGAGGCTGCCCAGACAGGAGAAAGACGGACAAAGAAAGATGGGACGGGGGGATCTGATTAAGTTTTAGAGAAACCGGTGGGGAAGGTGAATTGATGAATTGAAAGACTAGAGTGAAAGGACAGCCTGCAGGAGATAAAGCAGTGACCAATCGCAGCACAGGTAAAAAGGCTGAGAGGCAGCGAGCAGGTGAGCACTGTGGACATCTGAAGACTAGCAGTGATAAACCCCTCAGTACTTTTCTGCTTTAAGAATGGGAACTTTTTTTTATTATGTGATAAATCAATATGACCATTTAAAAAAATAAACTAATGCGCTAATATCCTCTAAAACATTGAACATCTATTTCAAAGTGGCAAAAATGAGATGGCGTTTTACTGATTTATATATAAAATTAAGACTCTCTCTAAACCTATTTTATCATTCTACAGAACAGCTGCATTGAGCTTATATTGATGAAGGCATAGATGGTTCGACACGGCTCTAAGTCTCACTCCGGCAAAATAAGGCATCAGGGCAACTGCCAAGAAATCTATAGTATGAATTCAAATTGTCAACGGCAGAGCAAAACAGCAGACTTTTTTTTTCTAGAAAAGCATCCTAAACTGCACATGAAGCATCTCAGCTTCTCCTGTGATCAAAACAGACACTTTTTCTTCCAAATCTGGTCTTGTCAGACAGAAAACAGCTAACTTACTTTTTATGTACACATGTAGCGAAGTACTTCATCTATAATATGCTCTTTAAAACGAGCCACCTGTGTCATGTATTTGGAAAGTTTAGAAATCTCAATGGGACCTGCATCTACGATGTGAAATGACACTTGTGAGGGAGGAGGTTATTCCTCTGAAGAGAAGGAAATTGCTGTAATGACTGGTGTCGGGGCTTGGTCCACCAGGGCTACCCTTTGTCAAGGATTCTGTCCATACCTTTAATGGACAGAATTTATAGACGCAGCCAGGGTGTTGAAGGGATCCACTTTGGTGGCCACAGGATCAAGTATCTGCTTTTTGCAGATGATCTGGTTGTTGGCTTCATCAGTCCATGATCCCTAGCTGTTACTGGAGCAGTTCGCAGCCAAATGTAAAGTGGCCAGGATGAGGATCAGCACCTCCAAAATCCGTCCAAAATCCGAGACCATGGTGCTCAACCAGAAACAGGTGGAGTACCCACTCCGGATCGGGGGAGAGGTCCTGCACCAAGTGGAGGAGTTCAAGTATCTTGGGTCTTGTTCACAAGAGAGGGAAGGACGGAGAGGAAGATCGACAGGCAGATCGCTGCAGCTTCTGCAGTGATGCGGACTCTGTACGCGTCTGCCGTGGTGAAGAGGGAGCTGAGCTGGGATGAGATGAGCTGAGATGGGCGGATGGATTGTTGACATTTCCTGTTTCCCTTTATCATCCCCAAACTGATTATGTTCTATTTATGTTCTCCAAACTCTTTATGTTCTACTATTTGTGACAGCAGCTGAGTCTATTATAGTAAATTAATAGTATGGTAAAGGTTGGGTTTTTTTTTAAATACATTAAATACTGTTATAAGCGCTCTTTTCAGAGTTTATTAATATGGCACTCATGCAATTGGACATGTGTGGAAACCAGCATTAGGCACAAATGAAACTCCATCCTTTGAAAAACTTGTTTATGCTTTCATCACTCCTTCTCATGCACTCTGTTTCAATGTTGCTACGCATCTTTGTAAGGAGCAAACATCTCCCCTGCCTTCAGCTAACATGGATGCATCCCTGATCGTCTGATCTTTCCATCCAGTAGGAAAGATGATGGTGCGGATGCAAGAATTTCAGGCCTCAGAGTTGGGGCACTTAGTGTTGTAAGACACACAGTCAATTAAAAGCCAATGATGTGGAGAGTGGGAGACAGCTCCTTGGGATATCTCAACATATATCTGAGAAAGCAGATTAGGGACTCATCTTTCCCCCAACTTTTGCTTAAGCCACAAATATTCAGTTATGAGTGAATCCAACTTTCTCACAAGCTGTGGCCGATACAGTACGGTCTTCCATCTAACACGGAACATCTGTGAGTGCTCCAAAAAGAAAATACAGTGGAATACTGCAGTAGAAGAAGGAAATTAATTTTGTTAGACTGCAGAATGGGGGATGTCGCATATTTCATAAAAATAATCAAAATCAGACCACCCATCATACACCATTATGTCAACCTTAACTAGAATCAATAAAATAAGATGAAAGGCAGGGACAGTGGTGCATTTATTATCACTACTGCCTCACAGCAAGAAGGACCGTGGTTCAATCTCCACACTCTTTAGATTCCCTTCTCTGTACGTTTTCTTTTTTTCTTTTTTCTTTTTTTTGGGGGGTTTTGTTTGTTTTACTACGTGTGTTGTGTTGGGGCTGGTGTGCCCAACATGCCGCAGAATGACAGCTGGGAAAGGCTCCAGCAACCCGTCAACCTTGAATACAAAATAAGTGGAAGATGACTCATTAATAAATGAATGAATCCAAATTAATAAATAAATTTAATAAAATAAATAAATGAAAAAACAACCTGTGGGCGGCACAGTACCACAGTGGTTAGCGCTTGCTCTTCACAGCTAGAGGGTCCCGGGTTCAATCCCGGGCCAGGACGGGGCCTTTCTGTGTGGAGTTTGCATGTTCTCCCCATATCTGCTTAGGTTTCCTGCGGGTGCTCCGGTTTCCCCTACCACTAAAAACATGTACAATCGAGCAGGATGAATGAGAGTGTGTTTGTGTGTATGAGTGTGGGACAACGGATGCAAATTAGCCCAAGGCTACAATCCAGAGTGGTGTCCTTACATGCATGGTTTCATGTGTGTTCATTGACATGCACTGTCCCAACCAAATAAACAATAAATCAAATTAAAAAATTCGCCACAAGAAAGAAAAGTACCAAATATGCATGCTTGCATTATTTTAACTACATTTGCAGTTTGAGTTATTGTCATGTTGTAACTCTTATTGTGCACATACATACATGTCTTTTTGTGTCAAACACAAAACCCAAATACTATTGCATTATATCAATTTATGTTAAAGATGAATATTTTATCATTGTTATTACGCACATTTGCAGAAAATAGAGAAGAGCAGCTAATTTTATCCCAACTTTGCAGTATGTGCAATTTGCAATCAAGAGGATTTGGGAAAAGACATACTGACTTTGCTTATTCTTTACCAAAAGAAAAATAAATGTTAAAAAAGATGGTCCATCACTTACTGATGTTTTTTTTATTGAAAAAAGCCAACGCTCTTGTCTAGGTTGCCATCATGTATTAATCGTGTAACACTTTTCATTTTTACTGGGCTGAAAATATGAAGGTATTTGGACAACCTTCAAATCATTCTGAAAAGAATCCACAAGCTTGAAGCCGCGCAAATCCAGATGCTTTAAAGCAGTGAGCATATGCTGACACTGTGGATGGAATTTCGAACAAGCTTTTTGTTAAAATACTATATTTCTAAACATAGCTAGAATTATTCTTAACTAAGTATTTATCCTGTTTTGTAAGTTGTGTCTTGTTTAACAGTCTGATGATACTATCTCGATACTGTTCTGTTCTTTGACATAAACAGATGCTTTATGATGACCGGCATGTGTTCTGATCAATATATGGCATCATTAATTTAAGCTTATAGAAATGCACAATCATTTTAAATCCAAAAACAGACATATTTGTCGCCACATTTGAATTCTATCCATACATTTTTTTGTCTGTTTGTTTGTTTTATTTAAAGTAAAATATTACTGCAGCTGTGCTGCAATCAGGGCAGTGATGCTTATGGCTTGAAAATGAAAAGCTTGAACGAACAGATATATTGATCATCTGGATGAGATTATAAAACCTCTGCTTTCAGCACCAAGTTATGCATTTGCCAGGCACCAGAGAGATGGAGAGAGAGGAGGGGAGGAGGAGGAGGAGAGAAAACAGCATGTCAGAATAGATGAGGAGCAGAAAGAGAGGAAGGAGGAAAGTGGACAGAGTAGTGAGAGAGAAGAGTGTTTACAAGCTTCAAGAGTTTCTAAGTGCATCTGTGTGTTTTTTTTGTGCTCACGCTCTGTAACACGCGTGGGTATGTGTGTACGAACTCGAGGAAAGGGAGGAAGACAGAGGAGCGCGTGCGAGAGGGGAGTGATTTCACACCAATCTCAAAGCACCAGAGCAGTGTGGTGGTGCTTTCACCATCAGCTGAAACAGATGGAGTAGAGCAATAAAAGCTAACCACAAAGGAAGACCCTCCAAGTACACAAGCCAGATCTTCATGTCGATCACCGTTTACTTTTCCAGGCGTTTACAGGGCTGGCTGAAGAGACGTATGGGAAACACTTCATGTCTTCTCCCCATTTTCGCAAAAGTAAAATCAGACCAACAAGATAAATAAGCTGAAGGTATATCCATGTATGGCTGTCATAGGTTACACAAACTCAGAAGCAGCAGTTCCTATATTTTCACTTGTGCATACGGCATCTCCTCTCCTCTTTCTCCCTTCTGGGATCATCAAGGCTCTGCGCCCTATGCAACTCTGAGCCAAGTTCTTCAAAGCACAAAGAAGAAGAGAGACACAAGAGCCCAGGTGGAAGACATAATGTTAAGGTGAATAAAGGAGGAGGAACTCAATGCCAGCATTAAAAAGTAGGGCTAATCCCCATTTGATGACCCAATTTAAACATAATAATCAAATAAATGCATGAATCGTATGAAAATAAGTTAGTAAGTCAACCCCAGGCAAAAAGCCCAGACCAGTTTAAAGGATGCATGGCCAAATCTGTCCTTGAAAACTATTGTTACTTACAACAAGATACAACAAGCAAGCAAATCAGCGTCTGTATGCATGATATTTATTCAGGCTTCCTCGTCTTGAGGAAATATGATCTGAAATTTGATGACTCAGCGGGGGACTCGTCCCCATAGTTTATAACAGTTAACTTGCTGGAGAAGCAACTGTGGTTCAATTATATGGGAGCCTACTGATTTGACTGACTGCTCTCTTGATACTACTTGCTGTAGATTTATTGCCATAGAAGCATGTTTAGAAATAAGCAATATGTTACATGATAAGCCAAAATATATGAATATATTTTGCTCACCTCTGGTACAATCACCACGGTATAATAGTAATATTGCACTTGAGAGTATGCTGGATCATTATTTTTAAGCTATAGATGTGATTTTGTTCACGTCAAGCTTTTCATAGTAAAGGTAACAAAAGTGCCTTGAAGGGACTGCCATACATGTACTTGTGCACACTTTTCCCTTGTGTGTGTGCGTGTGAGTTTGGTAGAGTGTGTGTGGGCGGGGGAGTCAGTGGGGGCAGTTGCCATGGAGACGAAGTGTTTGTACTTTAGCTGGAGAATGGTAACATCCCCCAGGGGAGATAGTGATTTCAAGACTTGTAATTGGGCAAAGTCTTCTCTGAGGAGCCCGGCACAGGAAACAACTCAACATCCAAATGGTTGCCGTAGCCTCATAAGAGGGTCAAATGTGTTGTTGGCACACAATCAGTCCATGCATTCTAACATGCCAACTATGAATATGAAACATATTGATGTGAACAGAGAAGGCCATATGTTCTACTGAAGTAGCATCTGTAGATTTTCTATATATTCTGCTATGAAGAAAAAGAAGGAAGACCTTTATTGTCACGTTAAGATATACGTAGCACAACGTCAACGAAATTCGACCACTGCATTTAGCCCATCGTGGACCATGAGCAGAGGGCAGCTACTGAGCTGTGTCGGGGAGCAGTTAGGGGTTGAGTGCCTTGCTCAACAACACTTCGACAGGCCAGACAGAGCTGGGAATCAAACCAGGAATGTTGGGCTCCAAGGACAACCGCTCTAATGCCCTGAGCCACGCTAAACCATTTGATCTCATGCGTCTCAAAATGAGAAATGGAGTCGTAATGGTTTCTGAGAATTAGTACTGGGGGACAGACACTGCAACAATAAATATCACCCAACATGAATTATGCATTGTCTTTCAAGGCCACTTGCAAATGAGCAAGTCTCCAAATAAATAGCACACCCTTTGGCCAGTAATAATATGCCATGTGAACCATTATGACACACTTATAGTGGGAACTGAAATTCAGAACTCCGAATTGGATGAAACAGATTGTTTGGTAAAATTTTGTCAGAGCCCCAAAAAATAGAAAGGAAAAATGAGTGGCTAGAGATGGCAGGTGAAGATGATGACAGAGGGCATTTCGGTGTGGAGTTTGCATGTTCTCCCCATGTCTGCTTGGATTCACTCTGGGAACTCTTACATTCCAAAACACATGCAAGTGATTCATTGAAGCCCCCTTGTTGGCCCAGATGTGTGAACGAGAGTGAATGGTTGTATGTCTCTATATGTGGCCCCTTTGATTGGCTGGCGACCGGTCGTGGGTGAACCCCTGGGTGAATGACACTTGGTCTGGGCACTAGTACCCCTGATATAAGAAGTCTTGACAATGAATGAATGAATGAATTAATCAAAAATGAAACATGGGACAATGTCGTGAGGAAACTGGCTTTAATACTGCATATTTAAATCTCATATTTAAAGGTCAGATCAGTGACCTAGTGCCAGGTTTTCTCATGTGGAAATATTTTGCCATGTTAAGAACCATTTATAAGCCCATTGTTAAAGAGTGAAGTTTAACTATTCTATGTTTTGTTGAAAAGCAATTGTAGTGACATCAGCGATCACACACAAGTTTGAAAAAAAAACATTCTATTGTCAGGCCGCTGTACATCCTCACATATTAATGTACAGTCATTCATATTGGAATTTATATTATCTTGTTTGTTTGTTTTTTACAAAGTCCTCACAACTTTCTGGTTTGTTTAGGGTTAGGGTTAGGGTTAGGGTTAGGGTTAGATCCCCTATTGATCTTTTTTTTTGCCAGTGGATGCATCAATAATCTGAATACAAAACAGCTCTGACCTCTTGTTCATGTCTGTCTGATAATCAGATAAACATCTGTATCCTGACCTCCTGTATTTAGAAGCTGTTGTACGCTATAGCTATTTATTCATGTATTTATATCTTGCTTGGGTCTGGAAACTTTATGGCACTCCGTGTGACAGCTTCATCAAGGGGGTGATGTGATTAATTCATTAGAATAATGAGTAATTCATACAGTAAATGAGGGGAGAATGCTTGTAAAAAGAGGATGTGTTTGTTTTTCATCATTTCTTGAAATTTAACTGGTTATTCCGTATTGATGAATCAATGTTATCCCAATTAGTTAGCAGCCATAGCTCCTTATCATTATGTTTATGTTCCAAAATATTTGCACATGTCAAGGCACCTTGTACTTGCTCCTTTTAACACATACCAAACCCCATCCTGCTGACCCCCTCCACGGTCCTTTTTACCCAAACACATAGAAAAGAGTCAAATTAATCCACTCAGCCCGCTGGCAAAGCCGGCAGCGGGTTTTATCTATCATCAATACTTAGCCATTTGGATTACATGCGAGAGCGAGTGATGCCCGTGAGTGGAATGGTGTCTGAAAAAAATACAGCAGTATCGACAAATCCCTTTGCTGCGCTCCAAATTAAAGCGCAATCGTTGACGAGTTTGCTGTACAAAGAGATTTTCTCACCCTCCTGTGTAAGGCAACTTCGGGAAGAGTGACGTCCAAGATGTCCGCTCATGCTCCATGTTCACCTCACCAGTTAGACATTAAACATAACACTGACTGGAAGCTTTGTGCAACCAAACTCCAAGAGAGCAAAAAACACTCATGCGAAGATCTAAGTCAGGGGGGAAAACATTATCTACATTTCAGCTGGATGATATGGCCGCTTGCACTCTGTTAGTGTATGCAACGTACTGTAAACACTTGAGTCATAGACATTGTACAATGAACCGTTCCATTTGCTCACATGTAAAGCAAAATTGGATGGGAAAACTTCTATAACATACAGCAAATGTTAATGACATGATCACTGAGACAGCCTTTCTGTCACAAGAAAATGCACCACATTCCATAATGTAAATATTGGCTGATTGTCCTGCTGCTGACCCTAATATTCTGTAATTTGGCTTAAAAGTGGAAATTCAAAGATTTAATTTTAATGTATCCACTGTAAATTTAGTTGAGAGTGACTATAAAACACAAGACTTTAAGTTTTTTCTTCATTTTAATTTGAAAAGGGTAAAAAATTTAAACTATGAGGTCATTTTCTCTAGTTTATATCAAAAATCGAATTGACTTAAAAGCTATATCGTCCATTGCAATGACCACTGTAATATATCATCCCAAATATTAAAAAGTTGAGTGAAGATATAAGTATATTCCGATGAGGTTCTTGATCTTGAAGTAACATTTCAAACTACACCTTCTTCAGGTTACTTGTCATATCTTGAGAGGGGCCCAACCACTGCCCAGCCACCTCCAAACACTCACCCACTCTCGCACTAGCACTCGTGCAGTCCTGAGCTATAATCTACAATTTCATCTGCCCAGAGGTAAGTTTCCACAGGACAGGTGGTCACTGGGGGACATTTGAAGTCTGCTCACACAGTCACGTATAGAAAAAAAAAAAAAAACACGATGATTTGCGTTGAAGCTTCAGCAGGAAGGTGAGAGTGTACTGAGCCTAAGCCTTGCATTTTGAAATATAGACAGCCTCAAATTTCCTGCCCCTGGGCTCCATGAAAAATTTAGTAGCTGAGATATTGTTTGGCTTTGTATCTTATAACACAGTAGCCATGATATATTTGATATATAATATATATGATGTGTGTGTGTGTAGAATTTAATCAACAATAACCCGACTGAGAGAGGTTATATTCGGGAAGCAGAGCAAAAGAAGCTTTAATGCAACAGTTTGCTCATAAAATGATTCATATATCTATACCAACAAAAGAAAATAGATGGCATGCCCTCAAAGCAACATTCTTTTATAAAAAAAGGAAAAAAACATTTGTTGTCTGAAATTCTGTGATTTGAAGAGTAGGTTAATGAAGGGAACAGCAGCAGCCTTGGGATATTTTAGATATATAAACAAACAGTATAGATTACTCTGTTTGTTTATATTTATTCTCTGCTTTTGTAATCCATATTTTTTCAAATGGAAAGAAACATCAAAACTGGAAGTTTTATTTTTTTACTTCTTAATGCTTTAAAACAATGCACACTTTTATTAATTGATTTTTTACTAATACCATCGAATGTGGTGCTAAAGAATACTACAAACCACGTCATCCGTGTTGTGATCAATTGATAAACTCGAAATGCTGGGGAGGAGCTACGAGCGATCAGCATGATAAGGAAAATAGTGGTTATTTATTCTTATTATTATTAGAGTAGATGTACTTCGACACACATGCACGTTATTGCACACACAGTAGGCTACTGTGCTGTGACATCATCACTCCAAGGCTGACACCCTTGCATCCAGATACAGAGAGTGATCAATGATTCTGAAAGCCTCTTACTTTGACTGTCGAATTTCCTGATGATGGTGTCCAGGAAGGTGTTCTGTGGAGCCACATGGCCCCTGCGGACCGGCATCTTCGCTGGGTTGAGGCCCCGGACTTTGAAGGACTTGGCCGGACTTTTTTTAAACTCGGTGACGCGGCGGGCGGTCGGTCGGTCAGAGCTTTGCCCGCATGGAGGATTCCGGCCACCAAAGTTTTACACCAAGTTGCGCCGCCTGTGGAAGATGTCCAGGAGATAAAGCGCGGAGTGGTGCGGCGGCGGGCTCGCTGTCCAACGAACGGCGGGTATGAGCGCTCTGAAGCCTGCAGTCTCCGGGCGGAGGGAAGCGGGATGTGTTGTGTGTGTGTGTGTGTGTGTGTGTGTGTGTGTGTTTATGTCCCCTGAGGGGAGGGCGGCCCGTCAGCTGATATTTCCTCCTGCTGGTCTGACACTCAGTCGAGCCGAGTTCGCCTCTCATCCTGCGCCTCGCCCCGTGCCTCACGGCCGGAGGGGGCAGCCGGCGCGACGTGCGCGCCGCCGAAGCTGTGGATACCTGCGTTGCGCATTTGGCCGTTTCTCACTTCAATCCGTTCTTCTTCTTCCTTTGCCTGTGTTTCTTTGCACCTGGGAAAAAAGGGGGGTATAACTGCGGATCCGCGCCGGCTGGGTGGGTGTTTTGGCGCTGTTGGCAGACACCGTCCTCCTCCTCCTCCTCCGCGCTGTGCACTCTGCCGGATGACTTCAGCTCCGCCGGCTTCTCGCTGCGCCTCTTTTAACCCTTTGCTCATCAGTGCCGGTGCACACTTTTTTATTGTATCGCAAGTGAAGAATTTCTTATTTGATGAAGAGGGCTAGATTTAGGGAGTGAGCTTTCCCGAGGAAGTTGAATCGCTCGGAGGGCATCAGATGGAGGGGTACGCCTTGTTGTGGTCCGCGTGTTTTCGTGTTTGAGTTCGGATACGAACGTAGATGAATTCACGTCAACGCGCTTTTCGTTTCCCCTTTTTATTCTTAATATTTATACAGATTTAATTTTCCTTCGAGAGGTCTCGCACGTCGCCGAGCATCGTGGAAGCGCCGCGTCCTCCATGTGTTAAAGAGGGTCGCGTTAGGGATTCTCCGCTCATGACGTCACTCCACCGGGGTTCCCCTCTTCCGTGCCGCTGAGGATGCTGCCTTCAGTAGCCGTCGGAAAGTCGCGTACTCTCTAAGACAAGTTAATAAATGATCGCTGAACCGGGAAATTTACCGATTATGTTCACCCTTAATTGATAAGTCAAAACGTTTTTAATATTGTTGTAAGAGTTTGATTAAATAATAAAGCCAGTGAAGCCCCCCCCCCCTTCTCTCTTGCTCTTTTTCTCTCTCTCCCGCGTACACAAATACGAACAAACACAAAAAAACACAAACGCAAGCGCGCTCACGCAGGGATGGCAACGCCTTGAATGTGCAGTAATTCCTCTTTAATTTGACTGAAATTGGTAAAGCTATCGGTAGAGAGCAGGTACTGCTCATGGTACTGACAGGAAGAGAAATGGAGTAGGAGTTATCTTTGAAAGAGGAGTTTGTTAGGAATGTTCGGAGGTGAAAAGAATGTCAAATAGACTTATGAGTCTGAAACTGGACTCTAAAGGTGTGATGCTCAATGTTGTTAGTGGCTATGCCCCACAGGTAGGAAGTGAGTTAGAGGAGAAGGAGAAATTCTGAAATGAGTAAGATGAAGTGATGCAGAATATCCCCAGAGATGAGAGAGTAGTAATTGGTGCAGACTTCAATGGACATGTTGGTGCAGGCAATAGAAGCAATGAAGAAGTGATGGGTAGTTTTGGTATCCAGGATAGGAACGCAGAGGGACAGATGGTGGTACACTTTACAAAAAGGACTGAAATGGCTGTAGTGAATACTTTTTTTTAAGAAAAGACAGGAACATAGGGTAACTTATAAGAGCAGAGGTAGGAGCACGCAGGTAGACTACACCTTGTATCTTAGAAGAGGTCATCTGACAGAGATCAGTGACTGCAAAGTATTGGCAGGTGAGAGTGTAGCCAGACAGCATAGGATGGTGGTTTGTAGGATGACTCTAGTGACAGGGAAGATCAAGAGGAAAAACGCATAGCAGAGGACAAAGTGGTGGAAGCTTAAAAGGGAGGAGTGTTGTATGGTTTTCAGAAAGGCTCTGGGTGGTCAGGGAGATCTTCCAGATTACTGGACAACTACAGTTAATATGATCGGGGAGACAGGTAGAAGAGTACTCGGTGTGTCGTCTGGAAGGAAAGAGGATAAGGAGACCTGGTGGTGGATGATGAAGTGCGGGAGTATATACAGAAAAAGCAGTTAGCAAAGAAGAAGTGTGACACTGAGGGGACTGAAGAAAACAAACAGCATTACGGGGGGATGCAGCGTAAGGTAAAGATAGAGGTAGCAAAGGTAAAACAAAGTGTGTATGATGACTTGTATTCTCGGGTGGACAATAAGGAGGGACAGGATAATTTGTACAGGCTGGCAAAACAGAGATAGAGACGGAAAGCATGGAAAGCAGGTCTGTGTGATTAAGGATAGAGAGGGAAATGTATTGACAGATGCTAGAAGAGTGATGGGAAGATGGAAAGAGTACTTTGAAGAGCTGATGAATGAGGAAAAAGAAAGGGAGGGAAAGGTAGAAGAGGTGGCGATTGAAGATCACAGAGTAGCAGAGATTAGTAAAAGTGAAGTGAAGAAGACATTGAAGAGGATGAAGAATGGAAAGGCAGTTGGTCCAGATGATATACCTGTGGAGGTATGGAACTGTCTAGAAGAGGGAGCGGTAGAGTTTCTGGCTAGATTGTTTAACAGGATCTTAGGGAGAGAGAAGATGCTTGAGGAATAGAAAAGTGTGATGGTGCCCAATTTTAAGAATGGATGTGAAGAATTGCAGTAACTATAGAGGGATAAAGTTGATGAGCCATACAATGAAGTTATGAGAAAGAGAAGTGAAAACCTAACTGAGAGCAGAAGTCAGCATTTGTTAGCAGCAGTATGGCTTCATGCCTAGAAAGAGTACTACAGATGCAGTATTTGCTTTGAGAATGCTAATAGAGAAGAACAGAGGGTCAGAGGGAGCTGCTTTGCCCTTTTGTAGACCTAGAAAAAGCATGCGACAGGATGCCGAGAGAGGAACTCTGGTATTGTATGAGGAAGTCTGGAGTGGCAGAGAAGTATATATTTGACTGGTGCTGGGCATGTATGCTAGCTGTGAGACCGTAGTGAAGTGTGCTGGAGGTGTAACAGAATTTCAAGGTGGAGTTGGAACTACATTAGCGATCAGCTCTGAGCCCCTTCTTGTTTGCAGTGGTGATGGATAGGCTGACAGATGAGGTTAGACAGGAATCTCCATGGACCATGATGTTTGCAGATGACATTGTGATCTGTATTGAGAGCAGGGAACCATTTGAGGAAACTCTTGAGAGGTGGAGCTATGCTCTGGAAAGGAGAGGAAGGAAGGTTAGTTGCAGCAAGGCAGAATATATGTGTGTGAATGAAAGGAACCCGGGTGAAACAGTGAGACTACAGGGAGTTGAGATCAAGAAGTTGGAGGATTTCAAGTACTTAGGGTCAACAGTCCAGAGCAACAGAGAATGTGGAAAAGAGGTTAAGAAACGGTTTCAAGCAGGTTTGAATGGGTGGAGAAAAGTTTCAGGGGTTCTATGTGATAGAAGATCAGCCAGAATGAGAGGAAAGGTGTACAAGACAGCGGTGACACCAGCGATGCTATATGGTTTGGAGACAGTGGCATTGAAGAAAAGACAGGAAGCAAAGCTGAAGCTGGCAGAGATGAAGATATTGAGGTTCTCTTTGGGAGTGATGAGAATGGATAGGATCAGGAGTGAGTCCATCAGAGGGACAGCAAATGTTAGATGTTTTGGAGAGAAGGTCAGAGAAGCCAGACTGAGATGGCTCGGTCATGTACAGAGGGGGGATAGTCAATATATTGGTAGACGGATGCCAGGCAGGAGGTCTAGAGGAAGACCGAAGAGAAGCTTTATGGACGTAGTGAGAGAGGATATGAAGGTAGTTGGCATGAGAGAGGAGGATACAGGGAATTGAGATGTTTAGGGATGAGGATGTTTATTCGCTTTAGCGACCCCTTAAAGGAAAAGCCGAAAGGACCAGAAGATGTTCTGTGGAGACCACTACAATAGATATTGTTCCCACGGCGCCTGCATCATCCACAGGTATCCAGTTAAAACTGTCAGTGGACTGGTGCAGGGGATCGCCTCTGTTGGAGATACTGGTTAATCTGATGGACATGCAGGAACATAAAGTTACAAATTACGAGAGAGGCACTGACCAGAGCCTATGATCAGTGATAAGTTTGTATTTTTTTGAGTTGATTTTCCATTTGCTTTTTTTATTTGTTCGTTGATGCTAACTCAGTCTTTCTTGAAGTTGTTTTTTTTATATTTAAATATTTTTGTCTGAATTTTCTTATGATTGTTAATTTATTTACTTATATATATATTTATTGATTTTGGAAAAATATGAAAATGTTTTTGCATATGATAAAATAAAACAGATCAGTACTGTAGGAAAAAAAAAATCAAAGTACACATTTCAAATGATTGTGATGGTGTGTCAGATGTTATGTACATTAATATCTGGTAGATTTTCATTCGATTAATGCAGAACATATACTGCTAAAAAATTACATTTCAAAGAATACATAAAGTAAATAAGTGTAGTCCCCAAAATCATCACAATGAATTAAAATGTCAGCAAGTATTTTTTCTAAACCCTCTTAAGGAAAAAAGATTCTAAATGAGTGCATTTTAGAAAAGAACAAGTATACACATACACATATAAACATAATACCACATGTATGTCCCTCATTTTCCCAACTGCGCTTGAAGGCAGCAGTGCATGCAAAGCTCTGCAAGTTTAACAAGCTGAGGCTTCCTTTTCAGACCCATTGAATCACAACTTTCAAATCTATCTCCAGGACATAAACAGGCCAAGGCTGCTTTCCTCTGTTCTCTCATAAATAGGTGTAAAGCAACACTGCGGCTTGCTCATAGGATGCATTGATCAAAATGACACGGCGCTGCATTCATTTTTCCAGCGATCAGTGTTTTAATGATTGGTTAAACATGATGAATTGCAGCCTCGCAGCCGAACGAGGCCTGACAAGCTATCAGTCAAAATGTGATATTTTGCTATGAATTAAAAATGCATCAGTCCCCGCTCATATTACACACAGTACTATTTGCTCCAGCAGCTTGAAGCCAGAAGAGCTGCTCAGGCTTCCCACTTTAACTCCCTTATTTAGTCAGGAAAAGACGGAGAGGGGTGGGGAGTTGTTAGGGAGGGGAGTAAGAGAACAGCCGGACATCACTCTTTTTCGTGTTTACGATATTACACACAAAGGAAAATAGAGCAGAGAGTACAATGCATTGAACCTCACAAAAGAATGAAGAGAAAAAGCTCCAGGCCTTCCTCCGACACATCCATTAAAAGATTCTTGTAATAAAGGCAAATTTCTAGAAAGATATTTCAGCTGTCAGACACGTTGTCACTTTTCAAACGTTTGCTCAGCAGTAGGTAGTGCTGAGCTTGTGGGTCGTGAAATGAAAAGTAATAAAGAAGTGATATTTGAACACTCCCTATTTACTCTGTATGAAACACACCATCAACCAGGTCCATCTCCTGGAGCTTTTACAACATTCAATAACTGAGTTTTTCAAACTACTGATCTGGGCTTGAAGATTTGGAGCCCACGCTGAAAGGGAATGTGTGAGTGAATCTCCCTCATGTGCTTTTGAAATATAACCTTTTTTTTTCTATTCTGCCCACAGTCTAAAAACACGTAGCAGGTTCAATGGAGACCCTGAATTGCCAAGATGCGTGAATGACAGAATGAATGGTTGTCTATCCCTATATGTGGCCCTGTGATCGACTGTTGACTGGTCCAGGGTGAAAGCTGCTTCTCACCCAAGAACAGCTGGGATAGGCTCCAACAGCCAGGTGACCCTGAGTGTAGAATAAGCGGTAAAGAGAATGAATGGATAAATGAATGAATGAACTATGCACCTGAACATTTTGCTTCTCAATTAAACTTGTCAAGTTGTGAATACCTGATGTCAGGATAATTCTCGTTAAAATTATGTTTGAGAAGTGGCATTGGCTTGAGATGGTGGCACTGAGGAAAAGACGTTGGAGACAGTGGCATTTAGGAAAAGACAGGAAGCAGAACTCGAGGTAGCAGAGATGAATAGGTTGAGGCTCTCTTTTGGAGGATCAGGAATGAGTCTATCAGAGGGACAATAAATGCTAGATATTTTGGAGATAAGGTCAGAGAAGCCAGACAAATGGTTCGGTCATTTACAGAGGAGGTATAGTTAATATATTGGTAGAAAAATGCTGGGGCTGTAACTGCCAGGCAGGAGGTCTAGAGGAAGACCAAAGTGAAGATTTATGGATGTTGTGAAAGAGGAGAATAGGACACCCTAACCCCTAATAACTAGTGTTGCCCCCTTTGGCTGATATAACTTCAGTGAGACACTTTTTGTAGCCTTTTTACCAGTCTCTGACATTGATCAGAAGAAAGTTGCCCCATTCCTCAATGAAGAAGTCTTTCAGCCGTGATATGTTTGAGGGGTTTCTTGCATGTACAGCCCGTTTCAAGTCACCCCACAAAATCTCATTGGGATTAAGATCAGGGCTTTGACTTGGCCATTCCAGGACTCCACTTCTTAGTTTTTAGCCAGTCCTTGGTGGATTTGCTGGTATGCTTTGGGTCATTGTCATGTTGTAGAGTCCGGTTCCACTTCAGCTTTAACTTTTGTACAGATGGTTTCACATGTTCTTCAAGCACCCTCTGATCCACAGTAGAATTCATAATGGATTCTATGATGGTGAGCTGGCCAGGTCCTGCTGCAACAAAGCATCCCCAAACCAAGATACTGCCACCTCCGTGCTTCACAGTTGGAATGAGGTTCTATTCTTTGAAGGCTGTATTTGGTTTACACCAAATACATCTTCTGTTCTGGTGTCCAAATAATTCAATTTTAGACTCATCCGTCCAAAGAACATTATTCCAGAAGTCATGGTCTTTGTCTATATTCTCTCTGGCAAACTTCAATCTGGCCTTAATGTTTTTCTTGGAGAACAAAGGTTTCTTCCTTGCACACCTACCATGAAAGTTAAACTTGTGTAGTTTCTTTCTGATAGTAAAGTCATTCACTTTCACATCCTCCATAGCCAGAGCCTGCTGTAGTTTCTGTGGTGACATTTTAGGATTTTTGATGACTTCTTTGAGCATCTGGAAGTCTGCTCTGCGGGTGAATTTGCTTGGACAGCCAGACCTGGGCATGGTGGCAGTTGTTTTGAGTGTCCTCCACTTGTAAACAATTTTCCAGATGCTGGAATGACTGATGTCAAGTTCTTTTGAGATCTTTTTAAATACCTTCCCAGACTCATAAGTGGCCACAATCTTCTTTCTGAGGGCATCAGACAGCTCTTTAGATCTCACCATGGCTCTCACGTCAACACGTCAACAGTCAGGGGCACAGCAAACTAAATCTGAGGTTTAAATCGGGCAAGGCTTCTTTAACATGCTGGGTAATGATGTTCTGATCATGTACACTGGACTTGATACACCTGTGTGTGATTTTAACCATTTTAAGTGGGATAATATGTGGGGGTGTGATAATTTACTCCTCAGCAGAAAGTCCATTCTTTTTATACTACGTTTCACAATAAGTTTTAAGAAGGCTTTTCTTATTTTTCATTGTTTAGTTATATTACTTGGATCCCTCTGTATAATTAAAGCTGATATTAAACATCCATATGTCTGAATATATTGTAAAATATACAGGCTTTCATAGGGTGTCCTATTTTTTTCACACGATGGTGTATTTACAATGTATATGTACTGTGTATATTGATTAAATTCAGTTAATTCATTCGAGTGCATCAGTTATATTTACGTATTAATGTCTGATGTCAAATGAAAGCAATGAAATGAAATCAGATTAAATCAAAAGCCCACACTTTTTAACATTCTTTTTTTCGGTCTTCAAAGGGTTTATTGACCACTCAACAATCACTGTAAACTTTGAAAATGTAACAAAAATCTAACCACTTCAACATAAGGAAGATTTCTGGTACGTATATACGATATAGTGTTGAAAAGATACATCTCTGAATTCACAATCAGCCTTTAAATGAATGAAGCAGATCCTCTTTAATTTAAAAATACAGTAGGAAAAATTCTGTACATTAGAAAGATATAACATGTAGGAATAGAGTCTTGAGATAGCAAAAGTGCAAGGGATGATGTTTCATCATCATCCTCACACATACTTTTCCAATCTCTTTTTTCTGCAAACTGACCGGATGTCAGTATGCAGCCCTTGTCCATCTTTTGCAGCCCAACCCTTGTTTTGTCACTGTTACATATCTCACACTCAACTCCAGCATACATCAGCGCCTGGACAGGTCCCCTCCTGTAAATCAAGAAAAAAAATAGAAGACGGGGGTTGCATGTGGAGCATGAAAAAAAATAAATAAATAAAATAAGCTCGACACATCATAATCTCCTATATTGACTAATACAAACACAACAGTCGAACACACAGGTCAGTGCCGGAAATTGTTTGAAACCATTGCAAAAGAGCATTAGATTGTGAAAACTATGGGCGGTAGAAGATATGTGTAAGTGTCAGACTGATCAGCGTAGTAAGCAAAACTGTCCTGAGTATCACACTGAGAGGGAATCTGACACACGGTAGCTACATCCCATTTACTTACACAAACGAGAGGTGGAAACCTTGATTGAATTATTCATAGTAGGAAAACCCCGGACTGGGTGTATTCCTGTCCCTCAGTGTGTAAATGTATGAAGTGGTCATACACCATCTGGGGATGTTGTGTGTCAGCTCAGCTCTAATGGAAAGTGGCTGAGATATTGTGTTTAGAGAGGCGAAGACCAACTTGATGGCTCCCAACAACAGATGATGATGTTGTTGCCACTTACTGTGCAGGTTCCTACAGTGGAAAAGCTGATTAAACCAGATGAAATTAGATAATAATCACATAATGCCTCACATAAACTTGAAAGGCATCAGTATTCTTCAAACAAATTGTTTTCTATGGAGTCTAAAGGAATCTGAAGACGTTTCTGGAGGCTTTAAAAGATTTTTTCAAATGCACAATCGGATTTGTGACAGTATTGTGTGAATTCAAGGATTCAAGGAAATGTTATTGTCATGCCAGCACACCTTATAGTATGTGGTACGAAATTAGTACCGAGGTCCGGTTACAAGATAAGAGAATATGTGAATATATAGATATGTTCTCCCTTTCATTTTCCTATGCGCTGGTTATGTTTCTTGTAATATATGTATGGTATGACTTTTGGGTGTTTTAGTTTAGGTAAGTGTCTAAGGCTATGGTAATTTGGACTTGCATCGAAAATTGCCTTACATTGGTCCATAGGGACAGATCTCTGGCATAACTCAAGGACCGCTTGTATTTTGACCGCTCTGATTTCAAAGGGTTTCGTCTTTTGTAGATTATCCCTGCATTATTTCAGAAATCCTGCTAGCTTTTTTGCTAGCTTAACAGTAAAGCATCCATGTCACACGTTCCTTATTCCGAAAAAGAAAAAAAGTACATATAGGTAGATATCGAGACGGGGAACATAACAATGGGACCTGTCGAAGAATACTTCGGACTGATAATGCAACAATGTATACAATTGACCAATCAGGGGCAAAACTAACTTATTTCCAACCTGTTACCAGGCCTGTTTTATTAACTAAATAGCATGATAGCCATTAAGCTCCTGATGATATTTATGGGAGGTTTGTGGAAAAACGAATGAAATTATATCAATATGGAACAAGCACGAAGAAGAGCCGATGGACAAGGCGGCCAACCTGAGGACCTCAGGGCCTGGGTCTATTTCAAGATATAGTCACTTGTTATAATCCGCTCCACATGGGACCGGAACTCAGTAGTTGCTCCTAAAACTAGTTTTAATCCTGATTTTATTCCCAAGACCCTAACTCATAACTCTCCCTCTCCTCTCATCATTATGGGTTTATTTGTCGAGAAACCATCATTCAGCTACTTGAATGAAGATGCTAAAAAAAAGAAAGAAAAAAAAAAACTACATTAATTTAGAACAGACAAAAGGAGCTGGAAGAAAGATCATAGACCGGAGAAAGATTTCAGTCACGAAATGGCTTCTTGCAAATTACAAAGTAACGAATCGTGCTCAGGGGGCCTCCTCCTAAAGCCGAATTCTTATTATGGTCCTAGAAACCTTTTATTAATCCGAGTGAAAACCTGTCTGTAGAGACAAATTATGCACATAAATCATTCTAAGAACAAAAAACTAATAGAAGGAAGAAGGCTCGTATACTTTCATTGGACTTTATCAACATAGTCCAATGCAGATCCTGTTTCAAGTCAAGGCTGACACATGCTGATGATTTTTTTTTTCGATATTTTCCTTGTGGCTGCATGGACATGTCCGTTTGAAAGGGCCGGGCCTTGTTCATTATTGCCCACCTTGGCAGCTGGTGCACTCGCAGCTGTGTATGACAGGCAGGACCACCGGTTCGCTCTCTCCACTCTCACACTGCAGGCTCAGGAAGCGCACTGGGTTGTCAGGGTCCAGGCGATAACTGCAGCATTCACAGATTGAGCGAAGGTAGGGTTCCTGGATGAGGAAGGAGGATGCATTAAGATTATGAGAGCATAAGAAGAAGCCACTAGAGCGGGTAGAGGAGAGACGAAAGAACGGATGGATAGCAGGAGATTAAACTAAATGGCAGGGAACAGGGATTTGAGGCTGAGACTTTGCTGCTATATCAAGTTGATAACAAGACTTACTGTTGAAGCTAAATCTGAAATTATGATATTACTTTAAAGACAGAACCTTGATAAATAAATACCTTTCACAAAAGCCATTGCACTTTGTTGGCCATGGAGCAGGATGCCAGTGCTCATGTTATTTTGACAGCTAATGTTCTTTGGAGACATCTGCAGAAGCATGTGTGCAGTGTTCTTAGAATGAGTCACAGCCCAGCAAAATGTCGATCCTATCTTAACTGAGCACTTCTGCCCACTCATATGACAATTTGCAGCGACAAATACTTTTTCATCGTAGAAAAAAAAAAAAGGAGGGCGAAAGGTTTTTGCCGGCGTATCCAGAATTGCAGAAGTCTTCAGCCTGACTCATACACAAACACAGAGATGTGTGGAAACGAGGCATGAGAGGGAAGGGTGGGGAAAAGGAATTAAGCAATTATCATTAAAGTCTGGTATCTTGTCCAGATAATGGATGAACCCTCAAATGTCTCAGGACTCTCAACAAATAATATGTATTATCTGTCAGATAGGGGCGCAATGCCACGTATCAAAATTCTCTGCAGTCCAGTCCATGCGATTTGTATTTCAATTTGTACGCTTTGACTGAGTCTAATCACACTCGCCATTTCATTCATTATAATTTTTTTCAACTCTCATTCTGTGAATTTAAGTTAAAGTGGGATTTTAATAGGGTCAGGAAATAAATAGAGTGCTCAGTCATTCAACAGGTCAGAACCAGAGTTCAACAAGATGCTAATTCTCCCGGAGCTACCGCCTGTGTATAGATTGAAAATACTATGTTCAATGACATTTTTTGAACAGAACTTGCTATCTGGCATCATCTTTTCCGAAAGAAGATTGTTGTGGCAATATCTACTGACTGAACTTTGTCTCAAATTCTGCTTATTTGCCTTGGTATAAATCATCTACGGCATACAGATCAGGAATTAAAGCAAATTTCACTTCCATGAAATAGGAAAATCAACTGCAAAGAATGTAAATTAATTATGTATTGAAAGACTATGTTTTGTATTTCACATAAAGCAACTTTACAGGACACATCCATCTCAACATTACTTGTGATGTGTTTTCATCAAAATGTTCAAAATGTCCATCAGAATAGTGCAAACCAAAACCGGACCAATTTACTACACTGTAATAATCATATCCCAGCATTGATTTTAACCCAGCAGCGAACACAAGTTCTGGTTAGCAAGTGAGCAACATATCAATTAGCAGCAAAAGATTTCCCAGATGCTTGTCATGATGTCAGTGACACAAATGCAGTGTTTGTCTAGAAGCTACAGCCGTGTAATATTTGTAAAGCAAGTTTAATATGATAGCTGTTTCCCTGATCAATCATATCTTATTGAACACATGTACTTAGTACTTCACACTTTTTTGATGTCCACAAAATGTGTGTTCTGTTTGTTGAATTATCCACCGTGTTATTTTTAAAGTGATTTTCTGATCAATGAAAATCAAACTCTCTCAGCAGTGCCTAGTCACCTTTCGCCTTTGCTACCACAGTAATACACATTTGACATGTTTGGCTAGGTGGAAATATATATTTTTACTAATATCCCAACGTGACTGGCTCTATATTTAAAGCAGACATGCACGGACACCGTGCCATATTCCAAAGATGAAAAAGAAAATGAAGGGGGCAGGGGTTGGGGGAGACGAGGGAGATAGAATCACTAACAAGATCAACATGTGCAGGGAGTCTGTGGCACATGTCACGGGCTCCCATCAACACGTCTACATTTAGATTCACGGTGACTCAACTTCTCACTGCACTGGTGTGTGTGTGTGTGTTCGTTTTTGAGTTTAGTTGCCCAGATAGCAGAAACTGTTGACAGATATCAAATGATCAAATACTTAAAGACCGTTCATTGTGCTCCACAAGACTTGTGGTGCCCAGCGTTTATGTAAGAAGCAGTAAGTTAAGTACCAGGTGAGACTTTGGACACGAACAGATGGGCGATTTTGCTGCACACTGACTGCCAGAGCAACAATTCTTGATAATTTTCCAGTAAATATTTATTATTATTGATTAATCCATCCATCCATCTTCAACCGCTTATCCGTGGTCTGGTTGCGGGGGCAGCAGCCGGAGCAGGGAGGCCCAGACCTCCCTCTCCCCAGCCACATGGTCCAGCTTTTCGGGGGGGACCCCTAGGTGTTCCCAGGCCAGCCTGGAGACATAGTCTCTCCAGCGTGTCCTGGGTCTTCCCTGTGGTTTCCTCCCAGATGAGCATGCCTACCTCCCCCGGGAGGCATCCAGGAGGCATACTGACCAGATGCCCGAGCCACCTCATCCAGCTCCTCTCTATGCGGAGAGGCAACGACTCTACTCCTCCCAGATGGCCGAACTTCTCAACCTATCTCTAAGGGACAGTCCGGCCTGCCTGCGGAGGAAACTCATTTTCGGCCGCTTGTATTCGTTATCTCGTTCTTTTGGTCACTACCCACAGCTCGTGACCATAGGCGAGGGTAGGAACGTAGATCGACTGGTAAATTGAGAGCTTCGCCTTACAGCTCCCTCTTCACCACGACAGACCGGTACAGAGTCTGCAACACTGCAGATCCGCCTGTCGATCTCCCGCTCCGTCCTTTCCTCACTCGTGAACAAGACCCCGAGATACTTAAACTCTTCCACTTGGGACAGGACCTCTTCCCCGACCCAATGGGCCCCAACCCCGAGTGGGCACTCCACCCGTTTACGGTGGAGCAGCATGGTCTCGGATTTGGAGGTGCTGATCCTCATCCCGGCCGCTTCACATTCAGCTGCGAACCGCTCCAGTGAGAGCTGGAGATCATGGCCTGATGGAGCCAACAGGACCACATCATCTGCAAAAAGCAGATAATTGATCCTGTGCCCACCAAACCAACATGTTATCATTATTGTTATTATTATTATTGTTATTATGTATAAATATGTTTTTTCCTTTTCTGAGAAAGTGATTTTGCGCAGCATTTGGCATTTTTGCCTCCTTTCGGTTTAATTTGCAACCTATGTCTGAAAGCTAGTCTTTAGTAGATGCTCTAAATTTTAATTGATGACATTGCAGCATGTAATTAAACACCATTAATAGAGCCAGCAGCCACAGTCAAGCCAAGGATTTGTTTTGATTTATTTTTCTTCTTTTTTTTCTTTCTTTCCTTTTTAATCTGTTGTCGGGGATGCAGCACTTAGGAAGTCAAATACTTAAAAATATTATTTGGAGGCATCCATAGCTAAACTGTGCTATAATTTCTATCAAATATTAAATAAGTAAACCATTTACTTGGGATACATTTGTCATTTGCTTTGTCACCTAATCTATGGCATAGTCTTGTATGACACCAGTCAATGCCATTATTTGGTGCTTAAAAAAAAGAAAGAAATTACTTTAAAATAAAAACCAAAGAAATTCATCAAACTAACAGGCAATATGATTCTTGGCAGGTAATATGTCTCATTACCAAATTTCACTTGGGACTATGGAGGAAAAGTAAGGTTAGGAATCATGCTATTTGAGGCCAAATTACATTGTCGTGATATATAAGTCAAAATACCATGGAAGGATTTGTGTAATGATCCAAATACCATCAAAAATATGTAAAAAAAATGAATAGATAAAAGAAGATGAGAGATGAATATATATATATATATTATAAAAATATATATTTATATATTTTTTTCATATATTGAATTATTTTGCATCGTCGGTATGCTGCTTTTTTTGGAAATGATCCATGCAACAAGTATTGAAGCGTTCTTTTCAAGTATTTCCATTCTCGTTCATGGAGCACCGACAGTGAGTTAAACTTGAGGTATCGGTCAGTCTGACTCTTGCCATCAATGATCATGCTGTCTCTGCAGAAGTGTGTTTTATTCCAGTGCTTCCTATTTCTTCAAAAGGATCATCTTTCTTCAAGAAGGTCAGCGTTATCAGAGGCTGCATATTAACTACAGCAGCAGCAACTTCACCAGATCAGTCACTGAGCCCTTACTCTAACTATTGTTTTAGTGTGAATGTGAACGTGACCTCTTCCACACACACACTATTTACAGATTGTCTTTATTAACCTTGGTGACACAAGCCATTGGAGCCCTTTTGCTCTCTCGGCCAGTGGCGTGGGCAGAATATTCAATTGTAATTAAATCAGACTTCAAATTCAGGCGGTACTCTTATGATCATCCCTCTCTGGTCAATAACTATTCATTCACTCAATTACACACATGGACAATTTGGGGTCTAAAACAGAAAGTCCCCCTGCCAGAATCAAACGATTCCATCACCATGGAGCCAAAACATCATCATCCATCCTTCCATTCATCAATTATCCACCACATATCCTAAACTTAGGCTCGAGGGGGATGCTAGAGCCTATCCCAGCTGTCATTGGGCGATAGGCAGGGTACGCCCTGGACTCGTCGCCAGTAGATTGCAAGGCCACATATAGAGACAAACAACCATTGACACATACATTATACCAATTAACCTTCTGCATGTTTGAAACCAGATATACCCAGAGGAAACCCACACAGAGGCGGGAGAGAACTTGCAAATTCAACACAGAAAGGCTTCCTGTGGAAATCAAAGCAGGGTCCTTCGTGCTGTGAGGCGCAAGTGCTAAACATTGCACCACCTCCAACATCATCACCTGATGAGAAATTTGTGAGCTCCAATCTGAAAAAAAGCTTATCTACTCTTACCAAACATGTCTCAAGACAGCTGCATTGATATTCAATGGGGTTTTTCTATGCCTGTAATATACATGCATTTAACAACTGTCACTTTCATAAATTAAAAAAAAAAACTGTTCTGGTCAAAATACAGATCAAAAACTTTTTGTCAAGAATAACATTTTATGACTTAAAAAATATATATATGTATATAGATCAACCGCCTTTATTTTCATTTCTTTATCCATCTTGCACTTTTAGGGAAAATGTTGTAAACATGACACGGAGGGAACACAGACCCCTGCAAACTTGTGCTGAATATTGATGCTGTTTTGCTTGCTTTGGTTTTTCCTGCAAAAGCAAGGATTGCTGTCAAATCCTGTCATCAGCAGGGAAGGAATTAAGGATCCATGGACCCCTGTGTCAGATCGCTTTGACCTGCATAGCTCTTCCTGTCAGTTATATAAAACGTCAATTCCCTTCAACTCCAGATATTAAGAGTGTTATCGTGTGTATTTTTGTGTGGTTCGTACTTCTAAGATGACATCCGTCCGGGATAGACAACGTCCCCTGCAGAAGCTAATCTCCACGTTGTCGAGACGACAGCCTCCCTTGGTGATGTTCTGGACCTGCACGTAGCGACGACAATCCAGTGTAGGCTCACCTGATGAGCATACAGAGAGGAGGGCAGGGCATGAAAGCATGAGTCAGGATGAGAAAATAAGGAAAGAATAAATTGAGTATTACTGTTTCTTTTTTTAAGTATATATTTGCATGAAAAAGGAGGACAAAGGCGCAGAAAGGCCGAGGCAGAGAGCTCTTTGCAGAGAACACAGCGATGACCCCTTGCAGCAAGTGACATTTCCTTCGGTAGGAAATTTAACCTGAAATTTAGGTTGCACAAGATAACCCCTCTCTAATTGGGCATTGAGGCACTTGGTTTTAGCTTGGCTTTAAAATGAGGCAGGCTGTTAAAATCTCCCTGCTGATAAAGGCTTTGTATGTTACCTGGGAACTCCTTTCTGCAGACTGGACAGCAGCTGCCTGCTTCCTCTACTTTCACTTCCCCCTGGGAAAAGGGGAATCGTGAAGTCAAGATACACTCATTACACAAATAAAAGAAGGAACAACATTTCCTTGTCATTTTTTTATATCCAAATAAGAGTAATTATTTTTTGTCTGTCATCATGGACAAACAAAGCAATTTAGTGTAAATTAGTGTAAAATTACCTTATTTAAGAAATTTGAGAAAACAAACAAAACAAAATCGGAAGACAGAAGACTACATATATTGGGCAAGGAGAGTGTGATGTTATTTCATCTGTGACCCAACAGAGAGAGGGGGACTGCTGAGAGAGGAGACATTCAGAACGGTCAAAAGAAACCATTGCCGTCCTTCATGGTCCTGTCAGAAGAGCTGCTGTTGGAATTGAAATAGCCTGCCAAAAACCCCACCTTACCCCAACACCCTGACTCTACCAGCTGCAGCAGCAGCAGCCTCAACTCAGCCTTGAAACTTCCCCAACTGTGCCATCATTTCAACACGCTGATAACTGTTCACCACAGGACTTTTCCTCCCACGTTGTACTGCTGCCAGCCTTCCCTAAGGGCTGGAGGCAGCTGACTCACTGAAAGGGTGGGAGTTCACCAGCATTTTGAGTCCTTTAACTTTGTGTGTGCACGTGTGTTTATGTCTGATGTGTAAAATGCAACTTCCTGGCAATTCAAAGAATAAGCAGACTTGGCATTTAAAGTAAAGGGTAGTAAAGGGTAAAGGGTAAAGGGTAAAGTAAAGGGAAATTTCAACCGATTCTTTTATGAGTCCCCTGCTGAAAGACAAAGTAAAGGGAAAAAGCAAACCAATAACTTGCATTACCACAAATGATAATGGCCCATGAAGTAAAGGATCTCGAAAAAATATAAACAACATAAGAGCAGGGTGCTTGTCGGAGCCTGAATGTGCTGACAGAAAGTGATTCTCAACCTGTTCGGCAAGAGAACATCTTTCCTCAAATGATTATTTTTTCCTATTTGTTTCTGTCTGAGCAGGAAAAAGGTATGTATTCACCCAGGCATATCTTATTCCAGAATGTAGGTGCAATGAATCGCATAAGAAACGGGCCCCTGCAGGCACAAAGAGCAAGGGACCTGCCCCCACACACAGGTGGAACGCTCCGTAGAGACGATCTACTTAGTGGACCTCACTGTGCCACCAACTTCTCCTTTAAAGTTCTGATTGTCAGCAGATTTTATTTTTACCCTGGCCTGTATTCTGCGCCATTGTGCAAGAGACGTGCAGTCAGCACACTGTGTCAAGGAAGAGACTCCTCTAACTATGACTCTCAACTCCATCCCCATCAGGAGGAAAGCCTTCTGTGATATACAAATAGGTGTCGAGCAGTCAAATCAAATTCACACAATAATTCTCGTGGGCTAACCAGTACCAGCAGCCCATTGCTGAAAAGCCCAAGTCTGGGACACGTCTCTTCCTGGCTCTAAAGGGAAGGGTGATCAAAGAGAAAAGCTGACAGGTGTCAGTCAACCGTGGCAGCTTTTGTCATGAAGGAGCTTCTCACATCTGGAATATCTATCATGTAAGCAACACATCTAACAGCATTTTTCCAAGTAATCAGAATATGACAAGATCTGAAGAGCGATGATCATAAGCACTCGAAGGAGAAACAACATCAGCTTGCCACAAGAGAACATTTTTCAAAGAAGGCATGAGGTCACCTTGAAATGTGTAGCCGCAAACAACCTTCAGCGCTACATTGACGGAAACAGGGTGTGTCTTCATATGCTGTGCACATTCCATCCCTCCTCCGGATCAGGCCCCTTCTATTTCTATTCAAAACCAATGTCTGCGTGCTGCCAAAAGTTCAGCCTGGCACAGGGACAGCAAAAAAAGTATCTACTGTATATTTCATGCGAAGCCCTTTTTTTCTTCCATCACCCTGTAGTTGTACAGAGTTCATGCATAATTGACTAATTGTCTCTCTCCTTCCTTCCTTCAAGATGACTGACAAACCACTCACGTTTCAGAAAATAGTATTGCCATCAATACTTTCATCATTGATTAAAACTCCTATTAGCCACACGTGTGATAACAAAATTACACAAACTAAATGGAATTTTCCTGGGAACAGTTAATTGATCAATATTTAATTACCACAGAGGAAATTGATCCGTTTATTTTGATTGTAATGCAAAGTTTGCTTTGTCAAATCGTGGAGATACTGCAGCAGAATCGAGGATATACTGCAGCAAAGTAGAAGGTAGGAAAGTAAACTCAGGAGTCATTGGTTCACAGGAGGAAGAGGAAGTGTGGAGGAGAGAGCACACAGGCATCGTGGGTGGCTCGGACAGTCGAGCATTGATCGACTCCTGCCGGTGAATTCATGAGAGCATCCCTCGTCTTTGGGGAGCTGGGCATTTTGTCCTTTGCTCAGAGTAATTGAGATGTCTGTGACCACTGGAGACATGGTGTGAACTGCACCTGGCTCAGGGGTACCAGAGGCATCAGAAGAATGGACTGAAAGGTTTGTCAGGGGAGCCCAGTCCTTCCTCTATTTAGGTAGGGACTCAAGTTTTTATACTGGTGTTAAGGTGAAGCAGGTAAAAAAATAAAACTGCTACCATCAGGGGATGGTACTATGTAATTATTAAGGAAAAAAGTAATCTATATTATACCAAAGAGAAGAGAGTGGTCTACAGCCAACAGCAATTCATCTCGCCACTGGATAGGTCAATTTATCCTACATGGATTCGAACATTTTGTTTCTGAATTTGAACTCTGACACGTGGTCCAGTGTTGATTTGCGACACTCCGCCCACTCCTATTCGCAATGCAATTATCGTTCTCAGCAATGTGAGCATTATTGACCTGCATGCTCGTACAAAGATAACGTTACTGACCTTCATGCTGGCCCCAACATGCTTTGTGTTGAGATGCTAAAGGAGGTTGGAGGGTTGTCTGTGTTACACAAACTCCTTCCCAAATAATGGGCAAAAAAAAACCATTTTTGTTCATACTTCCATCTGGACGTTTCTCATATTAAGATATACCTCCAAACAGCATTGTCTCATATGCCTTGTCCATCATGCACTCAGACTGTGCGTCAGTGTATCTGTCTCCCTGGAACCCGTGCACTGAGAAACATTCCGCAGTGCAAATGAAAGTGTGATTAAAATGCGTTAAATTTCTTTGTGCTAAATAAAAAAAAACAAAATGATGTTGTTAAAGCCCCGGCCATTGTTATTACATAACAGGCGTTTACCAGTATTAGTGATGCCATCACAGATATGCAATGTTTACAGTACGGAGGGGACTAAAAACTCCATACTATCATGGACGCTGACTTATGGAACACCATCCAAAAAATAAAAAAAAATTAAAATATCCTCAAAGTGGACTTATTATGCTGGAGCACAATTTTTCCACCCTGTCCCGGATCCTTTCAGCTCTTTGGGCAGGGAACAGCTACAGTGTTTCCGAATGTTTTTACACAAGCGTCCAGTGATTGAGATTTAATTTGCATTAACTGATGCAGCAAACATATGATGCATCAGTTAAAGCAAACAGTGATGCCAAACTCACAGTGAAATTTAAAGGGAATCTTTTGGATGTCTTCTAGCTGAAGACGCAAATGGTTGAAAATGAATCAATATTGGTTTCTATTACTCTGAACCATTTTTGGCAAAAGTGTAGTTACTGGCAGCAAACTAATCCCTGTATCCTGTGTCTCTTCACTATATTATAAAAGAGTGGAGATGATACAACAGTAGGTAACTTTCTCTCTTGGGAGTAGACTCTGCTGGTTCAGACAACAACATTTCTGAAAGGGAAATGTGCACAGTGACACAAGATACTCCCATGGAGCACCAGGATTCCATGCTACCATTGTCTCAACTCGAGAAAGCACCAGCAGATTTTTCTGCGGGGGGGGCTGAGGTAATACTATCACCCACCAATATCAAGCCTTCTATCTAAGAGGCAATATGAAATTTGGGGCTGCGGGGCATGGAGAGTGCATCATATGTAAGAAAAGCACTCCTCACTTTGCAATTGGCAGGGAACGCCAGAGGGGTGATTTTGGAAAGAGTCTTCAGTGACATGGATCATGTTTAGGGATACAGCCCTAGTTCTATCATATAATAACAGCCCACCAATAGTTGGGGTAAGTAAGAGAAGCCATAGATTATTTCATGATCTCTAAATCTCAGAGCTGTTTAGATTAAAATACTCCATTTCATTGTAAATCCCGTAACTACTTGTTTTTAAAAATGCATTGAATGTGGTGTCTCTGCATACTGGATGTACGCCTGGATACAAAATAGATGTTTATATGTAGGTACGTATACATCATATAATAGCAATGAGCACAGCAGCAGACCACAGAGTGATGGGGCTGCATTTATATGCATCATCACAAACATGGGCTCTCCTCTGGGATGTGTCCTCAGCCCCATCCTCTACACCCTGTTAAACCATGACGGTGTCGCCTCTCACAAGGACAACATCATTCTGAAGTTCACAGACAACACTGCAGTGATAGGACGCATCACTGGCGGGAACAAAACGACCTACAGGATGTAGGTGGCTAGTCTGGTGTCATGGTGTGAGGACACCAACCTCACCATCAAAACTGACAAGATGAACAAGATGATGGTGGTACATGAGGAAGGAGAGGAGACCTTATCAGCCACTGTTCATCCGAGATTTTGAGGTTGAGAGGGTGAGCAGCTTCATATACCTGGGTGTCCACATCAGTGAGGAGCTCACCTGGTCCCTCAACAACAGACAGACGGTTCAGGGGGCTCAACAGCAGCTGTACTTTCTGAGGAGGCTGAACTCAACTGAAACTTGTACATCTACCAATACTGTTTACATCTCTAATATTGTTTGCATTTATGCATATGTTTACATTTCCCTGCACTAGTATATCATGTGACTACAATATGTTTATTATCTTTTATTTAATCCACTTATCTGGATGTACTGTGGACGGCAAAGTAAGAATTTCATTGTACAGGGAAACATCTGTAAATATGACAATAAAAGCTTTGAATCTTGAGCCCTGAATCCTACAGGACACGTAATGTTTGAGTATTCAGCTGTCAGGTTAGAGAGCAGAGGACGGCAGCAGAACTATTGTGTGCAAATTCAGTATGTATGTGAAGACTCTGAACAGTGGGTCACTGTGTTTTTTGATCAATCTTAGCATACCAACTGAGCTTTCTTTATTCGTCAAAGATATGTCACCTCTCATCTAAGAGGCTTTCTCAGCTCCCATTGATTTTTGCAAATTACAAAAAACACATCACTGAAGTGGATGTATGACTACTATTTCTCTCGTGGCTGTAACAATGCATTGTGGTACATTACATACCAATTATAATGCACTTACCATACAACATTGAGCTAGAAAACTGATTATTAACATGATCATGTGAAAGAAATCCAGGAGGACATATGAAAAACCATATCCTGCTGAAAGAGAATCCATGTATGAGCAAGTGTTTATTTCAGCTTGGCTGTAAAATAGTGTTTCACCTCATCACAGTGGAGTTCAGGGCACCTGAGCTGGCAGAGCTTCCTTCCGTTCACACAGCGACATGCCATGCAGCCCTCCTCCCACTCCGATCCTGCCTTCCTCATGCACACACACACACACACACACACACACACACACACACACACACACACACACACACATACACATACAGAAGAAATAAAAGTTTACCAT
>CAAKHD010014144.1:114256-183816 GCA_901007705.1 Fistularia tabacaria
GGTGTATGGAGGAACATTTTGTGATTGTTCGACCGATGGGAATTGTGTGTGTGTGTGTGTGTGTGTGTGTGTGTGTGTGTGTGTGTGTGTGTGTTGGCAGCGACAATAGTTAAGGATGCCAGGATTTTACCTTTACAAATATAGCCATTTGGGAGTGGCTCAGTGGCTCACACTGAGACATTTTGTGTAATATGAGGTGGTTGATTTGATCAGGGGGCACATATTGGAGGAAAAGATAGGAAGGCAGCTAGCAAGAAATCAAACCAACAAGGATCTTTACACAGGATGAAATTTTGTCAGGACTACTACACAGCTGCTAAATCTATCTCCATAAATCTCTGCATAGACTGACAGTAAAACACAACACTTCCTAAATCCCAATTACATATTCTAGGTCTTGTTCAGGTTAAAGAAACATTTTGTGATATACTTGTTTGCTACTCTTTTATAAACCGTGGCTGAGGATGATGTTATTTTATTTGTGAATTGTGTTTTATCCTACAAATAAAGCACAGTTATCATTTCTTGCATTTATAAGGAAAGCCTAAGGCATTTAACTGTGACACAGCCATGAAAACATACACGCACACAAACATGTCCACTTTATGAAGCCTTTTTTTTATTTTGAGGATTAACTGTAAAAAGTTAGTCACACAGTTTTTGTCTGCTGCTCACAACAAATTGCAATTTTCGAGAAAGTTTCCTCAACTGGTGTTAGAGACTATCAAAGGGGTTTCTTGTGGTGTGGTATGATCTTCAGCATCCAGTCTAAACATTCATTTCATGTGGCCTACAAGAGCCTAAATTGTCTGAAAATCAATGTCAACGTTGCTATATACTGTACTGTGACCATGAACTACATCCCCCATGACGCATGTTGACGTGTCTTGTAAAATGTTGGCATCCTAACGCCAGAGTGCAGTGATTCCATATCGGTTTTAATCTGTGGTGGTTTTTTGAACAAGTGAAGTGGTTAAATAGACATACCAATAATCGCAAACTGCCCTCTATTCAGGACTGATACTCTTTTGGAGTCAGAAAACAAATATAGGAACAGCTTTTTCCCACAAGCCATCACTCTGCGGAACACATGAATCCCCACAACACCTTACACAACATGTCACATACTGATGATCACATCTGTGCCTGGTCATCATTTAATTGTTATTTCATACATCTAATTAACTATTTTTTGCACTGCATCGGTGACAACATTAGTCATGCCAAATTCCTTATATGTGTCAGATTTAGATTTATATTAAGATTTAGAATCTGTTTCTGATTCTGATTCAGACAGGCCTTCACCTGGGATTTTCCTTGGCTCTTTATGACATGATACAGGACATCTATTACTTTTTAAAAGGTGTGAAGGCAGACTTTAGATGGAAGAGGATGCAGAGGCTTCGATGGAGGAAAATGATTCGCTTTGCGAAGAGGAGCAGCCGGGAGACAAAGGGAGAAAAGAGGAAGCAAGAGGCTTAACTCTCAGTCAGGATTTCTTAGATGCATGTAGCTACTATGCGTGGGGCAATGACAGGGAGGGACATTTTTGATGTTCTGTGAATTTCCATTTGAAATAATATCAGTTTTTTTTATGGCAAAGTGACATCAATCTGCTTACCCTTATGTGAATGTGAGTATATATATATATATATACACACACACACACACACACACATATATATACACATATATTTGTATATATATGTGTATGTGCTTGTGTGTACATTTATGTAAATATACACACACACAGATACATACATACAACATGACTATATACACACACACACACACACACACACATATATATTTATATATATATATATATATATATATACACACAACCAAGCCTCTTACCACTAACAGAATACTGCAGTGGCCCGGCAGTTGAAAATGAGTTTGAAGTCCTTCAATCTAGAAATCTAGAGTATCCCAGGTGTTTTACTTTGAAAATCAAGCATGTGCTTTCATGCTTTTTTTTGTGTGTATAACTTCCTACCCTTCACGCAAATCAGTGTGGCTTCTATCTAAAAATAGATTTGTGGTTAATTTTAGTGGTGCGGAGTGAGGAGACACTTCTGGGACACAGCTGATATATGCCGCCGCCTTTCTGCTTGGGCACAATTACCGTCCAGAGGGGGCTGAGACTGGTTGGGGCAGCTGCGTCTGGGGGCAGAACGTGTTAGACAAGGACCTGTTGGAATCACAAGGTGAGACATCGCTGGAACAGCTTGCTAGAAAAAAATCTGGTCCATTTTGAATTCTGTTGTTGAATATTCTACACTATACATATATATATACTATACTATATATATACTGAATGTGTGTGTGTCTGTGTGTGTGTGTGTGTACATATATATATATATAGTACATATGCATACATATTTATTCACATACTGGGAAACTGGAGCTTTCTGTGAGAAACCAATCAAAATAGGGGAATCCGCAGTTCTGTCTGTGGAACAACTTTGATGGCTGCAGGGAAGTAAAGAGAATCCGAACAGGTGTAAGCCTCCAAGAGCAAGCGTTGTACGGAGAGACTTTATAAATTGGCTGACATTATTTTAGCATACAAAAAAAGGGGATTAAGGGATTGGAATAGCTGGGACTGTGATTAAGCAGAACGAAAGAAACAGAGTCAGTGGGAAAGGGGGAAACTGGAAGGAAGCGAGATCAAGGCGAGAGATCTGACCTCTTGTCGGAATATGATTAATTCTTATAATCTTATAATATCCCTTCATCCATAAATTATTCCGGGTAGGCTTGCCCGGTTGCAGTACAAATGCCTCTCTCGACGTCACGTCATGCATAATTGATGGCACCGAAGGTGGGAAAGGCGCCGTGGTTTCATGTGGCCTACGGGGGCATGCAGCAGGAGTGAACATGATAGGAATAGAAAAAAGTAAACACTGACGAGGATAAATATGCATCACAATCAATGCAGCTGTGTCAACTGGACAGCTATTTGTTTTGGGTGGAAAGACAGAGAGTGTGTGTTTTTACCTCCCGCACAATGCCCAGGTCACGACAGGGACAGAGAGCTGGGATGACACAAACGTCGTCTGCATTGCGGTACGACCCCTCCTGACACACGCAACCCTCGGAGGAACGGCTGCAGTTGGCTGGAGAAGAGGAGTAGATGTCCTCGCAGCTCCTCTCACACAGCAAGACCTCTTTGGACGCACTCCTCCTCCAATGCTCCCCATCAGGACATGCTGTGGAGCCGGGTAGGGGAACGGGGGAAGCATTAAAGAGTGTCAGGAAGCAGTGAAATAGAAGTCAATGTAGTAATTGATGGGAATGAAAAATTAAGGAAAGGAATTAATGATGGACAGTTGAGGGAGGAGTCTTTCCAGCTTCTTTTCCAAGTATTAAGTAGTATCTCAAAACTTGCAATAGACTGGCTCAAAGTGTAGGATTCTTATAGCAAAAAAAGACATCTGGCCATCAGGGGGCTAAAAAGCCCCAAGGCAAATAAGTCCCAAGAACAGAATTAGGGCAGGTTCACATATGTTGCCCCCAAAGAGGTATTTGATGCTATTTACGTTTCTCCTCATATGTGGTGAGGCCCAGGCAACCAGCGCCGGAATGATCCTCAAATCTGCCTTATCAGGTAATCCAGGATCTTAATATGTGTCTTAATATCAGATCTGGCAACCCCTCATTGGAATTATTTCAGGATTTGCAATCCATGAGGGACACAATGTGAATTGAAACTTCAGTGTTATTATTTTAGTAATATTGAATGATATTTTATATAATAAAATATATAATGTGCATACATATATGTGCAGGCACTATATTGTATTCTCATAGAGGAACACAGGGTTTCTCATCTGACATTTGCTCTACTGTACTGTACGTACTAAGATTAACTGGTCATGTTATCTAAGAACATTGTCATTTCATTTATTTCAACATAGTCATCCACTAACAAAGGTGGTGACATTTGATCTCAGTGCAATAGCAACAGATGACACTTCGATTGACAAAAATGGACAGCTGCCGGGTCCGAAGCAGGCAACCCACTTTTATCAGGCTTCATCCGATATCAAATCCTAGAATGGTTAACCTCTCCTTTGCATGCAGAAAGATACACAGAGTGAAAAAGATGGCATTTAACAAATTTGAGCTTTCATTTATTTCGAAGAGTTTGCGATACCCCGCTGTCACTCACCGCAATCAGGAGCAACGCAGGGCATGGCACGGTTGTCAGGACCCTCACATGACGCCCCGTGATACAGGCTTGGCTGTCTGATGGTTCTGCTGGAGCTCCGTCGTCCTGAACCACAGCTGGCAGAGCAGGGGCTCCAGTGAGACCACCTGGACCATTCACAGTCCACTGGAAGAGTAATGGGGAAGTTGGGGGGATTAGACACAAATAAGTTAATGTTACTGCAGTTGCATAAGTCATGCATTGAAGCAAAGTGTACTAAAACACAACATCCAATAACCATCTACTTTTGTAATAAAGCCATTTTTTGATTTACTGCAAGCACTCAATAAGATGATGAGATAAAATTAAGTTTTAAACTTTAAAAAAATGGGCATTTGTACATGATGTGGTATCATAGGAAAACTTATTGATAAAAAAAATAATAATAATATAAAACACATGAGCATTTATAAGTATTCCATTAGCAAAAGTTCATGCTGAGGCAAGTTCAGGAAAAAGGGAAGTTTGCGCAGGGGATAACGCATATTTCAAAAGGTGATATTTGATCATCGGAAGGAAAAAAAGTTGAATAAAAATGAAAATTAAGAGCTACCAAGTCTCACGCAGCACTTCCCAAACCGATCGGTCACCGCTTATCATAAGATATTCAGATGACAGGAAAATAAAAACCTGAACAACTTTGTGACTGTCACATCTATTGGCATGTAAAGGTACAACCACAATATAATGCCCTGCACACTCTTAAAAAAATATTATGGTAAATGGTCTTCAGTAGTATACTTACATATTTTCACACCTTGCTTTTTCAAAGCACTTTACACTACACTTTACACTCTTTACACTACATAACATTGACCCATTCACACACACACACACTTGCACACAGACGGCAGAAGAGCTGCCATGCAAGGTGCTAAACAGTCCATCAGGAGCAACTGCCAATGTTTTTTACACATGATGATATTGTCATATTTTAGACACACAAGATGTCTTCCATTAGATTGAAATACAGATTAGGTTCCTTTGTCTTGTTTTGAAAAGACATATTATTTCTGTTTGAAAGATAAGATAAGATAAGATAAGATAAGATAAGATAAGATAAGATAAGATAAGATAAGATAAGATAAGATAAGATAAGATAAGATAAGATAAGATAAGATAAGATAAGATAAGATAAGATAAGATAAGATAAGATAAGATAAGATGAGATGAGACGAGATGATAAACAAAAGTAGCATATAACAGCATTTTCTTGAGTGACAACTCTCGAAGAGAATCTGAGTGAGTAAATTTGCAATTTTTTCGCTAAACATAAGTTAGAAGGTAGTATTTTGACCCAAATAAAATGTTAAGAGGGGACATGTGGAGGGCACCAGTTGGTCAGACTCTGGTTCCCACTTGCGCTCAGCATGTTCACAATCACATTGTGTGTTTACGGAACGCAAAGCCAGTAACAGCCTTTAAAAGCGCTGAGGAATGTGTCTGTCACTCTGTAATTTTAACCAACTCTCACAGCTGCTCCTCCCAACTATAGATAGGTTGACATATTCATCATGGTTTTCTCAATTCAACCTCCGATCCCTCTGCAACTGCTTTCAATCGCTCACCGAGATAAGCCAAGTCAAACGACCGGAACAGCACTCACCGTCGCATGGCTCTGAGGTGCAGTTAAACACTCCTCCCTGACACACACTAGACAGAATCAGAAAAAGAAAAAGTCAGGTGAGACAAGAAATGTAAGAGTACTGAGGCTGATATGATCTCAGTGAGATGCCTCGGTGTCATTATGTCATGCAGGATAGGCTGTCGGAGAATATTAAGTGGATCTTTAAGTCCTGGAATGACTTGCATTACTTCTGCTGCACGTCGAGCCATCACTGACATTAGAGATCGCGGTGGCGGACGAATCAATCTGAACTCTGACCATCTTTCAGACGGCTTCAAAACCTTCCTCCAAGGGTGATCTTAGAAGGGTGCCCGAATGTCAATGTATCATTATGGAATTTATTTGAAACCGTTGTACATGTGCCATAAATATGTCACACCAAGCCGAACCGCCAGCTGCACTGATCACGGTAATGTTTCACTCACGCTCTCTTTAACGCATCGTGTTTCAAAAGTGGCCACTTTTCTTTTTTTTTAAGCTTGAGCCGAGATTTTTTAGAGACTGTCAAGGAGCTGCAACTGAGAAATATTTCTATCATCTCTTTGGATGCTTTCCATGTCTATCACCTTCATCTTATATGGTGCAATTTGAATACGTGTACATAAGAAATTGAGTAGCATTTTTTTACCATTGTTTTGAATTTATAAGATAGCATGACACCCATTTATATGCTTTAAAAATTACGAATAGATTTTAAGAATGAGCAAGTACCGGCCAGCCAGGAAGGGACACATTTGGATTTATCACTTGTAGTTATATTGCTTGGGCATTGCTCTACATTTGCATCAGTGTGGGCTTTTCTACTATAAGAATTAATAGTAGTAACGAGTTTAACATAATGACGTTGAAGGTGAATTTTTTTCACGCTTTTGTGGCGCCCCCCCAGAGGCCACAACGCCCTTTCGCATTTGCCTATCACTTGAACAACAACATCAGTCGCGCAATGACGAAGTATGTGATTGTTTTACTTGCACAAAATCAATTCCGGTCAGAAAAAATAATGACTACCCCAGCCAGGGAAGCAAAACTTGAAATGTGTTGAATAATGAACAGAAAATCAACAAATTAATCAATGGAGCTAATTAAACAGGCTCATACAAACAGTATGCAAAGAACTATTACTACTGCAGAAATAATGTCAATAAATACACTACTATTTCCACTGGATTGCCATCCCAAATTAAATGGTATTGTAAATTCAGTCTTTTTTAGCATATTTCACTCAGAGCAACTATGTTTCATGTTGCTTTCTCTAGAGGACAGTAAGCTTCTCCTAATTGGAAATATCCGATTATTCCCTATTGGCGCTGTCATTGGGCTCATACCAATGTTTTACACATACTTGAGATACTTCTTTATAATGGTTTGGTTTGTTAGAATGATTGGATGCAGTCCCGTCCAAAAAGATATGGAATCCCCGGATATTTGGGTGATGATCAGCTCTTGCTTCATTTAAGTTCATGTCCAAACATCAAACATGTAGCAGAAGATAGAGAGTCCTGCTCCACTGGTTTCAGTTTACGCTGAAATTTACATTGTCAGAGGAAGGGACTACTATCTATATAAAATCAATAGGGTTGCCAAACTAGTCGGATTTTCTTTGGAGTATCAATAAGAGCCAAGTTGTTGCCGCTCATAAGTGCTTCATCCTGTTTGTTTTGAGGTAAAAAGAGTGTGAACTAACCTCTAATAAACTAATATTTTTCAATCCTCCATAAACATGCTGCCCCTTTTCTGACAGCACGGTGTCATTTTAGAGTGGTCAGCTTCCAAAAAAAAATCCAGTCAAAAGAAAAATGGTTAGTAAACTGTTTACACATATTAGTTTTGTGTGGCATTCATTTTATATGGCATTCATTGATAATGTGAATATAATGCCAAAAATGATAACCTCATGATTAAAATACAATTTTTAGTATACATGGGCATCGATGTTATGTGACAATTACATGTTACTGTACAATGTAATATGTATTACAAAAAGGCCAGTAGGGGTCTATAGGTTTCTGATGTTAATAAATCACCACAGTTTTATAGAGAAACGTCCATCTTTTCTGTTAATCTTTACATATTACTTGCAACCCTGTTTACTTGAACCATTATGAACCATTATGTCAGTCAACTGATAACTTGAAATCAAAAGTGTCTTACCAGGAGTTGCATAAATGCTGAACGGAGGTTCCAGGAGGCACCAAGACTTCTGTCCTCTCCTCAGTGCTGATGTTCCAGCTGTGGTAAGCAGCTGGCAGCGACAGCGACGAGCATGGGCATTCTGTGCGGGATATACAGGAGCCTCGATGCAACACCTGTCGGAAACAGTGAGATGAATAACACAACACAGGCTTTCCGGTTGTACACTGACACACACTACAGACCTGGCCAGAGGGGCAGCTGCACCCAGGGCCGCAGGGAGAGGGAATGCACTGAGTGTGCGGCCACAAATCCTCACAGGTGTACGGACAGAAACCAGAGCAGTCACTGAACACTTGCCCATCAGGACACTCTGAAATATACATAAATGTAAAACATCTCAACTTGGCTGATCTATGAAGCACTATTAAGTGTGATGCTGTGAAATGATGTTTCATTTTAAGTTGTGTTTCGCATGTATATGTTTTTACCAGGTAGGCAGCTGTTGGTGTTGCAAACAATGTGCTGCTCAAGTGGTCCACTACACGCGGTGCCACCGGGCTCTGGCTCTAGAAGGATGGTCTTGTTCCGTGCTGACATCCCGCTGCCGCATGTGGCACTGCACTCACTCCAGGGCGACCACTCACTCAGTTGGCATCCCGCTGGAATTATGATAACGGAGGAAGTGGGATTTAGAAAAAATCACCAGACTCCAAAGAGGACAAAAAATCATGTTGTAGTACGTTCGACCTGGACACGATGGCAGGTCGCAGGTCTCTGTCTGTGTGGTGTTGGCGCAGGGAGGTCCACCATCTGCATCCTGGCAAAAACGCATCCTTGTCCGCAGGCCGTGCCCGCATGATGCTGAGCAGACGCTCCAAGAGCTCCAGTTCTCATATACAGGGCACGGGAGGTTCGTGCACACCAGAGTGCCATTCTCGCACGTGCTGCAAATGGATGGAGTGTGAACAGAGAGGTGAGAGGGGCGGGAATGAGAATTTCAAGTAATGTAAAAATAATGAAGTCATACGACATTTCATATCTATCTCTCACCAGGTATTGCAGTCTAAACTAAGCTCTTCTTTTGGCCTGAACTCCAACGTCCCATTGCCTGATGCGATACCGCAGCGGCACTCTGCCACCGGCACACAGTTGCTGTCCTGTAAAAGCTGTCCCTCCGGACACCGACAACCTTGGCCGAAGAAGGGAAACGAATATAATCATGATGAACATCCTTTTCATTTCAGCCCCAGCATTAAAAAAAGGAATCAATTTGACATAAAAGTGTTGCGGATACTTCTTTTTCCCAAAGTTTCAGTATTTTGACATTTCTGTGATTTACACAGTACGGATTGGACTTAGATAAGATTTAACATAAAAAATATTTGAGCGATCAATCCATCATGACAACATTTCAAATATGTAATATCTTAATGTCACAGATTGAAATGACAGGACAAGTTTGCCTTGGAAAGTTAAAGCTGATGCAGTTGTGAGCAAGCTATTTTGAATGTCATGCCACAACTGGAAAAATGATGCATGTGTGTGTATGTGTGTGTGTTTCTGTGTCTTTGTGTGTGAGTGTCTGTGTGTGTGGGTGTGTATGGCTCTCATATTCGTTTTGGGGCTGAAGTGCCTCTGCCCTACTGAAAGGTTAAAAACTGAAAAAAACAAACGAGAATAACACAGGTACCTTTTTTTTCTGGGCAGAACTCCATAGAGCAGCGGCTCCCTTCCAACACCGTGAATTAATTTCTATATTATTCAACATATTGTAGTAAGCAACTCTTCCAATTTCATTGGAATAGTAACTATGAATTGAATACAAAATGTAACTCTCAAAGTTCAATTTATTAGTTCTGCTAAAATTTCAATGCAATATTGATTGTCCTGGATGATAAGCAAAATTGTCAGCATTTTGTTGTACTTATGTTGGACTGTTCATATAAAGCAAAACATCCCCTCCATCATTCTACGGGGAGAGAATAACAAACAAGGGACAGTACACAGCAAGAAACAGTTTCCCTCGTGTGAAAGAGAAGAATAATTACCATGACCAGGTGGATTAATGAAGGAAATAAATGCACTAAGAATGAAAATTCTGCATGAAGCTCATCACTTTACATCTCAGATTCTTTGTTGACTGAGATTTGTAAGACGTTTGCCGAATGGGCTAAACCTCAGAGCGAAATGAGATCTGAGCCAAGGTTTCACTAAGAGCAGGGAAAGGTACATCAGTCTGAGTCCAACAAATAAATAGGGGATAGATAGATAGATAGATAGATAGATAGATAGATAGATAGATAGATAGATAGATAGATAGATAGATAGATAGATAGATAGATAGATAGATAGATAGATAGATAGATAGATAGATAGATAGATAGACAGACCGACAGACATGCGAAGCCTACCCGGGTGACAGGCTCCTTGGAGACATTGTACGTGGTCCCATAAATCAGTACAGCTACGTGGACACTGATTGGCACAGCTCTCGTTGTAGACCCGCCCCCTATCCTCACAGCGCTCACCTGGGAAACCAAGCAAAATCATTTTGGGTAATTTTTTTTCAAGTCAATACCATGACTTTAAATACAGCATTTGATTTTTTTTCTTTTTTTTCTGGAGTCATAGACTGAACAGACATGTAACAAAAAGAATATCAACTAAGTTTTTAGTATTTGAATTGTCCAAAGGCATTCTTTAATACCAAGATTATTTATAAACTTGATTAAGCATTTCTGCTTTCCCATGTTGTTAGTGTAAATGTATGTAACTGCAGCATGTACCAGGGCAGAGTCCTGTATTGCAGCTGTGGCTCTGTGTCTGCTGGCTCCGACAGTGGGGTCCTGGAGGAGAGGCCGTGGGCCATCTGAAGCGCTGCCTAACTCCGCCGCTGCATGGCTGTGCACAAGCTGTCCATGCACTCCACAAACTCCACTCACACATATCTGGAACACAGGCTGACTCATAAGCATCCTCAGCTGATGTAAGAAGTTTCATTTATGTTGAACACGGCAACATTTTTCTAAGGGAGTGAATGATTTTTTGTTTCTTCATATGACCCTGACATTGACTGGCGACCGGTCAAGGGTGAACCCAGTCTCTTGCCCAATGGCAGTTGGGGTAGGCCCCAGACTACAATCAGTAGAGGATGTGCAATTTATTCAAGGTAATGAATGAAAATTAAAACTAAAAAACTAAATAAACATTATAAACACATAATTAAATTAATTTAAATTTAATGTAACAACATTGGATTAAAATAAAACATTTCAATCCCAAAACATTTTTTTGCTAAATATTACTGCTACAAGATTAGGATTTGGCACAATGCAAAATATCTGTTTTCATAACAATGAAGAATATAGAAATATTGTCTTTTATCCAATTACGAAGGGCAAGCAAAAATGACTTGAAAGTAGAGCCGATAAGTCCTGACACAACACAGCAACAAATTCTATCAGCTTTTTGTGCACTAACACTTACATCAATATTAATCTCCTTATTTCCTTCAATCGCATCAGTTATTTACTGCTTCTCGAAAACGAAGTGTAATTACCTCACACCTGCATTGTTAGTCTTATAAACTGGATTTATGGAGGCAGAAAAGTTTACAGTACTGTTCAAGAAAGTAAAAAATATATACATTTTATATTTAGAACTCCTATTTATATCCAATGTAATATTTCCTACGAAAACTGTGCGGGGTGAGCTGTGTCACCTAACTATGTATGACAGACAACCCAAGTTCTAGGTCAGCAACCATGGCTAATATATGTCAGGAGACTATGCAGTGTTGAGGAAAGCATGACAGCATCAGATGTGGTTGGTAGCACACACTCAGGTGGGTTCAGCTATTGGTCATAGTGACGTTGACAAAAAAGAAAAAAACGAGTTTCTCAACCCCCTTTAGTGTCACTCAGTGTCATGATCAGTATCATGAATGTTTGTTTGCCTCTATAGGGTTAGGGTTCTACGGGTTTGCACTGCCTCTTGCCAGCTGGGACAGGCTCCAGCATCCCCCTTGACCCTAAGTTTAAGATAAGCAGTAGATGATAGATGGATGGAATATATCGCCTTCTCAGAATTTTGGATTACTATGTAAATGTATGTAAATCTGTATTGCTGGAAGTTTATTCCAACTTTGCTACTTTGCGTCACTTGAATATGAATGTCCATTTGATTCATGAATCTGTTTTTTGTCTTGTTTTTTAGCCAACTAATTGGTAATGTTCAGCATTTGATGCCCAGATTTTTGGAACAATGCTTGTGTAGAGATCTCAGTTTGGCTATGACTAACCATATAAGTAATCATATTGTGTTTACACCACATCATACTTGGAAGCATCTTAAATGAATAATTCCGTTTATCAAACACTCTTACCTCTACAGATGTTAGCATCTGGACAGAGCATCTCCTCTACCAGTGGTCCTGAACACTGGCTTCCTTCCTGTTTTTCAGAAACCGGGAGACCGGATTCAAGGTCCAAACAGGCCCTGAAACGCCGCTGCACTGAGACTAATTGATTTCCATTGACAATCGCTTGCAGGGTGCTGTGCTGCAGGGAGGAGACCAGTATGCAGGGAGAGCAGGGGGTCCAATCCGACCACTCACTGAGGATGACTATGATCAGAAAGTGAGTCAGTTAACACAGATGATGTGATGTACAGGTACATCTAAAAAAATAGAATATCATGAAAATGTTCAATTTTTTTGTGACTCATTTCTGAAAGTGAAACCCGTATATTATATAGATTCATTAGATATCAGTTGAAATATTTTAAGCATTTAATTCTTGAAATTTGTAAGACTAACACTTACAGATGATGAAATGAATTATTCAGTGTCTCGTGAAATTGGTATATTACATACGATAAATAAAAAAATATATATTTCAAACAGAAATATCAGAAAAGTATTGTGGTTTACAATGAGGTTTGTGGCCTCTCCCCCCACAGGACTAGGGGCTGGGGGCATTGTTTAGGCCAGAGGCTGATATATATTGCCCCGGAAGTGCATCGGGTGGTGTATAGTGGTATGGTGGTGCTCAAGAATAAACGTAATCTCTCATTCAAGACTCCAAGGCTTCGTCATCGATTATTCCTCGCCAAGCACCACATTACTGATGATGACGTGATGCGGCCTCGGAAATATCTAAAATTCGTCCGCCACTCCCTTGGCCCCCGGAACCCAGCCAACACATGCAAGTACCTGCGCAATGTCATCATCAAATACCGGTGCATGCCCTGCTGGCGCCACAATGGGGGTGCGAGCCACTGTGGTCAGACCAACCAAGTTGGCAGGACGCCGTATTGCAAGACCAAGCCCGAGGAGGTGTGTGATTCCAACTTGGCCACATCACGGCAACAAGCTCGGCCATCCGCACCCACCTTGACTGTTCCGCTACCGAACTTCTGGCAGAGCAACCCCAAAGGCTGGTTTCAGCATTCCGACAAAGTTGGCTGCCTATTCTTACATTTTCTTACGTCAACTCCTGCCTTCAGCGCACAAGATCTTGGGGAGCTCCCAAGGTCTGACTGCCAGCATCTGTTGTTCATCAGGGACTCGAGGTATGGACTGCGATTCCTGGTGGACACTGGCTCACAGAAGAGCCTTTTCCCCCCAATGCGAGCAGAGATTCCAGCCAGAGGCAGCGGCCCGTTACTGAGCGCCGCTAATGGGTCGTCCATAACAACTTTTGGTCCATGGTTGGTGCCTGTTTTTTTCAGCGGCTGCCATTTTGAATGGGAATTTTTGATCGCCTCCATCACAGTCCCGATCATCGGTGCAGATTTTCTGTGCACCAGCGGCCTCCTCGTGAACGCCTCCTTCCAACCGTCGCTCAATTGACGTTATGTCTTTTGCCTCCTATCTGTGCGAGACAGGGGGGTTTGGCCCGCATGCTCACACAAACTTTTTTTTTTCATCAGGGAATGTATATCAAAGTTTGCTGGCGAAATTTCCGTCACTAACGACACCAACATTTTCGACCGGATATACGAGGCACGGTGTGGAACACTACATCCCCACTTCATGCGGGCGACTAGACGCATCCAAGCTTGAGACCGCCAAGGAGGAGTTTGCCTCCATGGAATGCCTGGGGATAGTGTGGCTGTCCAGGAGCCCGTGGGCCTCCTCGCTCCACGTGGTGCCTAAGACCGTCGGGTCATGGCGCCCCTGCAGCGACGTTTGTCGGCTGAATAACGTTACTGCAAACGACAGTTACCACATCCCCCACATTCAAGATTTGTCCGTGCGGCTGGCAGGGGCCACCATTTTTTCCAGGGGGATCTGGTGCTTGGTTATCACCAGGTGCCTGTGCGCGAGGAGGACATATCCCGTTCGGGCTGTTTGAGTTCCTGCGCATGCCTTTCGGCTGTAAGAGTGCTGCTCAGACCTTTCAGAGGCTTATGGACAGATGCCTGACCTTGCCTTTGTGTTTGTATACCTTGACGATATCCTGGTGGCCAGCCCCTTGGCTGACGAGCACCTGGACCACCTAGCACAGGTTTTCCATCGTCTGGACAACCACAGCCTTATCATCAACCCAATCCAATGTCAGTTTGGGCAGTCGGATATTGACTTCCTTGGCCATCGCATTTCACCGCAAGGTGTAGTTCCATTGCCCGCGAAGGTGCGAGCAGTGACTGATTATGGCCAGTCATGGCTGAGGCCAGTCAGGGCATTGCAGAGTGGGGAAAGAGTTCTTGGGCATGGTTAATTTCTACAACCGTTTCCTCCCTCACACTGCCCACTCCTTCAGTCGCTTTATGGGGCTCTGCTGTCCAGGCAGGGCAGCGACATGATCGACTGCACTCCGGAGCGGATTCGGGCTTTTGACGGGCCTAAGCACGCCCTTGCTGAAGCAGCCCTTCTGGCCAATCCAACTACCGAGGTTCCCATAGCATTGACGACCAACGCGTCTGATGTCGCTATGGGGGCCGTGGTGGAACAGAGGGTGGTGAACGCATGGAGACCCCTTGCATTCTTTAGCCGCAAGCTGCCAGATGACGAGCGAAAGTATAGTGTGGTTGACAGGGAGTTGTTGGCACTGTACTTGGCGATGCGTCATTTCCGTTTTCTCCTGGAAGGCCGCTCGTTCGTGGCGTATGTGGATCACAAGCCATTGATGTGCACATGGGCCTCAAGCTGGTGCAGGAAGGCAGCCCTGCTGTCCTGTGCCCTGCCCAGTGGTTCCTGTGGTCCCAGTGGCGTGGCGTTTGCAAGTTTTCAACTCGATACATTCCCTCTCGCAACCGGGCATCCGATCTTCCGATAATCAGTGAAATTGATGGGTGCTGAGTTCATCTGGCCTGGCATGCGTAAGGACATCAGGGAATGGTCGATTGTACCACCAGGTGGCCAGAGGTCGTTCCATTATCCTCCACTCCGTCCGACATCACTTCAGAAAGGGGTCCGCAGTTTGTGTCGGTGCTTTGGTTAACGCTGGCTGAGTCGTTGGGAGCTACAGTACACCGCACAACGGTGTACCACCCTCCCTCAAGGTTGCACTGCGAGCAGCGCTCTCGGACGGCAACTGGGTTGATCGTTTACCGCGGGTTATGCTGGGGCTGTGTTCAGCCCTGAAGGAAGACCTCAGTGCATGGCCCCCTCTTCCTGCCCGTCCGAACCCCCGGCCCTCGGCTTCCATGCCGGGCTCACCACCGTTTTATTTGCGATGTTTTGTACCAGCGGAGCTCATGTCAGCTCGTTTCGTGTTCGTGCATCATGTGCCCAGGTTCTCCACCGGGGACACCCTCCGCCTAGAACCCCAGCAGCACCTCCACGAGTCCAGTGTACGGGGCCCCCGGCCGTTTTGACCGAGGAACACCACAGCCGTTATGGCAAACCTATCAGGCCTCCTGTGAGGCACTAGTTGGATTTCAGGGTCCCTTCTGGGTGTTTGTGGGTGGCTGTGTGGTGGACAATGAGGAGCGTGGCCTCTCATCCTACGGGACTGGGGACTGGGGGCGTAGGCTGTAGGCTGTAGGCTGTAGGCTTATATATATATATACGGCACCCGGGAAGTGCAGGGGGTGGTGTGTAGTGGTATGGTGGTGCTCAATAATGCGTAAAGCGTAATCTCTCATTCAAGGCTTCATCATCGATAATTCCTCGCCGAGCACCACAGTATGTTCATTTCCATGCACTTGATCGGGCCTCCTTTTGCATAAATTACAGCATCAGTGTGGCATGGCATGGAGGTGATCAGCCTGCAGCTCTGCTCATGTGTAATGGAAGCCAAGGTTGCTTTGATGGCGGCTTCTGGTCATCTGCATTGTTTGGTCTGGTTGGGTTTCTCATCTTCCTCTTGAAAATACCCCATAGCTTTTCTATGGGGTTCAGGTCAGGTGAGTTTGCTGGCCAATCAAGCACGGTAACGCAAGAGTCATTGATTCACCTTTTGGTACCTTTGGCAGTGTGGGCAGGTGCCCAGTCCTGCTGGGAAATGAAAAAAGTATCTCCATAAAGTTTTTCAGCAGAAGGTAACTATGCAGTGCTCTAAAATATCCTGGTAGTTGGCTGCATTGACTATGGACTTCAGAAAATACAGTGCACCAACACCAGCACATAACATGGCAGCCCAGATCATCACTAACCATGGAAACTTCACACTGGACTTCAAGCAACCAGGAGTCCCTCCACTCTTCCTCCAGACTCTGGAACCTTGATTTTCAAATGACATGCAAAGTTTAATGTCATCTGAAAAGGGGGCTTAGGACCACTGAACTACAGTCCAGTTCTTTTTCTCCGCAGCCCAGGTAAGACACTTCTGATGTTGTGTCTGGCTCAAGAGTGGCTTGACATGAGAAATGTAACATTTGTAGCCCATGTGTAGGACTCATCTGTGCATAGTGGCTCTTGAGGCACTGACTCCAGCCACAGTCCACTCCTTGTGAATCTTCCCATGCTTTTCTTGAATGGATTTTGCTTGACAAATCCTCTCAAGGCTGTTGTTATCATTTATGCCTTTTCCTAGTGCACTTTTTGCTTACACTCAATTTTCTCTGAATATGCTTGGATACAGCTCTCTGTGAACAACCAGCTCTTTTAGCAGTGACCTTTCGTGACTTATGTGATCATCATGGAGGGTGCAATGACTTCTGAACATCTGTCAAGTCAGCAGTCTTCAACATAATTTTGAAGCCTACTGGCCTAAAAGACCGTAAAAAAGACTCAAGATACGCGTGTTGGTGTTTTGAGTTATTGAGCTGTGACATCATGACTTTGCAATACTGGACTTTCACAATATTTTAATTGTCTGAGAGACTGAAATTGTTGTTTCATCATCTGTAAGCAATAATCATTAAAATTTCAACAAATAAAGGCATGAAATATTATTCAACTCTATGTGTAACAAATGTTTTGCATGATGTTTTCAAATTTGGAGACGTACCTATAACAGTATAGATAAAGAATTAGACAGAAGCTGTTAAAGTGTATTTCAAGTACTTGGGGTCAACAGTCAGGAGCAACAGAGAATGTGGAAAAGAGGTTAAGAAACAGGTTCAAGCAGGTTCGAATGGGTGAAGAAAAGTATCTCGGATACTATGTGAAAGAAGAATATCAGCCAGAATGGACGGAAAGGTGTACAAGACAGTGGTGAGACTAGCAATGTGGCTTAGTGACAAGGAAATATAGGATCAAGAATGAGTCCATCAGGGGGACAGCACATGTTAGATATTTTGGAGAGAAGGTCAGAGAAACCAGACTGAGATGGTTCGGTCATGCACAGAGGAGGGATAGTGACTATATTGGTAGAAGGATGCTGGAATTGGAGATGCCAGGCAGGAGGTCTAGAGGAAGACCGGAGAGAAGATTTATGGATGTAGTGAGACGACACAAAGTTAGTTGGTGTGAGAGAGGAGGAACAAGAGATTATGGTTAGATGGAGAAGGTTGATTCGCTTTTGAAGGGAATAGCCGAAAGGAAAAGAAGAAGAAAAGGAAGCTGTTTACGTGATCTAACTTACCTTCACACTCTCTCATGTCACAATGCACAGACCCATTATGGCAAAGACTAGATGAAGAATTTGGCATTCAGAAAATAAATACATAACATTAAAACGCTGATATACAGACAGAATACCTCATGTATAGTAGAAAGTGCAGTTTCGAGTGATGTGGATGCAGCAGCAGGTAACCATGGAAACAATGCTAATAGTTAAATTCAGTTTCTTTTAATCTCAAACCCTGCATATGTTTCAGGCTGGTTAAAGGCAAACATTAAACTCATTTGGACTGCCACAGACAACAGTGCGTGTATAAGTAGGTAGTAGTGGAAATCTGACCAGGTACTGCAGCCCACTGTGACTGTAGCCCCCTGAGGGAGAGTGATGGGCGTGGGAGGTTGGCCTGTAGCATGTTGTTGCAGGTAGATGCAGCCACACTGCTCCAGAGGAACACAGGTACCATTCAGTTGCTGCAAGCCCTGCAAAAACGCAGATATAATTCATGCAACAGACAAATGGAGTTCTTTTAATCTATTTTTTCCCCTCCTTCATATGTAGACTAGCTTATCTTCAGAAAGTTCTTCAGAATTGATAAATTGTTAGAGGCAGCATGCTGGTTGACAACTTTGGCAAATTAAAAATAAATGTATCTTGGAACAAGTCATCGTTTAATTACCACAGTAAGCCATAATTCATCCGTAAATATTAAAGTTGTTATGGTAACTCCTTCTTGCATGCTTCAGGGAGCAGCTTTGTATTTGATATTCTATCACCTCTCCTCGCTCAGTTGTGCAAAAAGTATCATCAATCTATTGGACAGAATTTTTTCAGGATTTTTCAATAAATCAAAAGTTGATGCTCACGAACCAGGCTGAAAAAGAATTACAAAATTGTCATCCAAGCTGATGGCGACATGATGTATTAACGGCGATCCATAGCAGAGCATATTTCACTATAAATGCATGGCAGACTGTTTTTGCCCTGGTCACTAATACATTAGATAAATATATCTCTAATGTGACAAAATAGCTGATGCATGTGGTTTGGAAGAAGGAATCCAAACTGTTTGGAATCCGCTGATTAAATTTGGAAACTCCCTTCACACCTTCATTAAAAGTGTGAAGTCTCTAATGAATGTGAGGAGAAGAGGCAGATGTGTGGCACAGGCTTATGCTTGATCCCTTTCATCTGTGTCATTTATATTCCTATATGTACAAAGAAAATTCTCAGAAAATGTGGCTGCGACAAAACATATTGACAATAACATATTGTGTATGTTTCTTTCCTTTATTTTTGGATAACTTTATTCGCATCTATTAAACCAGATAACAACTAAAGTATTGAGTTGTAAAACACATTACCTCTGGTAACCATCAAATTACATCAAAATCTCTGGAAACCATCAATTGACATCAAAACCATTTTGATGTCATTTCAACAAAAGTTGATGATGTCTCTACAGACTTGTAGAGTGATGGCGTAACAGCTTCCCTGTATGTTTATCAAAAATTTATCTTTTTTTTTCCCCCAAACTCAGAAGCACTTGAGACCAGAGCTTGAGAATTCAATAGCACAACAGCTTTTCACAAACATAGCAGGTTCAGCAGCACTTATCAGAATCAGGATGCCACTGAGATTGCATTTTAGTTAGCAGTTTTCAAAAAAAGGGATCTGAATGTAAATGTTTGGGATTGATAACAGTGGAGAAGTCAAGAAGCTGTTATCAAAGTGGATAACAGTCAACGTCCGTCGGGGCAGCAACCCTTGAACCCACTGGTGGACCCCAGCGGTGGTTCAACAGTGGGCCAGCTCTATATCATGGGAGTTTGCCCAACCAGTCTACATGTGTTTTGTGGATCTGGAGAAGGCATTCGGCCATAACCCGCGGGCATTCCTGTGGGGGGTGCTCCGGTAGTATGGGGTACCGAACCCCATTGTACGAACTGTTCGGTCCCTGTATGACTGGTGTCGGAGCTTGGTTCGCATTGCCGGTTGTAGGTCGTACTCTTTCCCTGTGAGAGTTGGACTCCGCCAAGGCTTCCTTTCGTCACAGATTCTGTTCATAACTTTTTTGGAAGAATCTATAGGCGCAGCCAGGGCATCAAAGGGATCTGTTTTGGTTGCCACAGAATTGAATCTCTGCTTTTTGCAGATGATGTGGTTCTGTTGGCTTCACCAGTCCATGATCTCCAGCTCTCACTGGAGCGGTTCACAGCCGAATGTGAAGTGGCCAGGATAAGGATCAGCACCTCCAAATCAGAGACCATGGTGCTCAACCGGAAATGGCTGGAGTGCCCACTCCGTGTCGAGGAAGAAGTCCCCGAGTATCTAGGGGTCTTGTTTATGAATGAGGGAAGGATGAAGAGGGAGATTGACAGGTTGATCAGTGCAGCGTCTGCAGTGATGCCCCCGTACCATCGTGGTGAAGAGGACGCAACGCCAGAAGGCAAAACTCCCAACTCACCGATTGATCTACGTTCCTACCCTCAGCTATTCACCAGCTGTGGGCAGTGAACGAAAGAATGAGATCACGGATACAAGCTGACGAAATGAGTTCCACTGGGTGGCCAGACTCTCCCTAAGAGATAGGGTGAGAAGTTTGGCCAAGCAGGAGGGGCTCAGAGTAGAGTTGCTGCTCCTCCGCATAGAGAGGCGTTAGATGAAGTGGCTCGAGCATCTGGTCAGGATGCCTCCCGGATGCCCTCCGGGGGAGGTTTTCCAACCATGACAATCTTGGAGAAGGCCACGGGGAAGACCCAGGACACGCTGGAGATACTATGTCTCTAACCTGCCTGAGAGCGCCTAGGAGTCCCCCCAGAAGACCTGGACCATGTGGCTAAGGAGAGGGAAGTCTGGGCCTCTCTGCTCTGGCTGCTGGCCCCGCGACCCGAGTTCGGATAAGAGTTGGAAGATGGATGGATGGATGGTTGTTCTTATATCATGAAGTTCTATTAAATCTATCAACATTATTTGTAGCCATTACTTGAAAAGGTTTTATTTATTTGTTTGTTTGTTTGTTTATTCATTTTTTATATCTATTTATTTTTTCATTTTAGCTTTATTTCTCATCTATGAGGTTGAGTGATCCCGCTTCACCTGTGGGCAGTAGCAGCCCGGTGTGCACGCCTTGGCATCTACACAATGATCTTTTTGGCCTTGTGTTGCACAGTGCTTCTCACAAGGGGCTCCACACGCTGAGTGGACAAATGGGGCTTCACAGTCTGAAAACAGATGCCAGAAAAACAGAAACATGTAAAGAGCAACATGAGAAGTCGATAAATTGGCCGCTTTACTAGTTCCAAGATATGTCTAGTCCAGCCCAAGGAGTAAGATTATAAACCTTGAAAATAAAAATGTATGTTCTCACATGGGTTACCACACATCTATTAAAAAACATACAATTCTGTTTCATATTCTCACCGTGACATCCACTGAGGCTGCATGACCTGCTCTGCGTTTCAACAGGAGAGCACTGTTGCCCCCTGGTGGCAGGGGCAACAGACACGCGGTAGCGTTGCTGCCTCTGAGACACACAGGTGCACTGAGACCAGACACTCCACGGTGACTTGGGACACTCTGTGGAAGGAAAACAAGCCTGCCATACTGGGACTCCATGCCAGTTTCAACAAACAGTAAACTATATTTATGGGGTACTTCTATCAGTCAGAAAATCAAGCAGTTAATATGCATAACTTTGACTTCATTACTGATACGTTTTACATTTAGAGCTTGTCGATATCTATTTTGATTAATAATATTTTACGATCTTTGATTATTTATCTATCTGAATGTCCAACCGCATTTTGAGGGCATTTACCCGGACAGGGCCTTTTGAAACATAGCCGGGTCTCTTCGCGGTTCCTCTCAGCCTCGATCTCGGCAGGACACGCTGCATCTCCTCCCATCTCACACACACACACCCTGCGCCTTGTCACTGACCCAGCGCCACAGCTACGGGAGCATGGTGACCATGGTGACCAGGGACAAAGGTCATCTGTAAACAAGCGAGTCAATAAGAACAATGCATTTAAGAACTGTCTAATCACTTCGCAAGACCCTTCCCCCTTCCCAAGACCGCTTCCTTAATCATATTTTATTTTTCTGGCTACAGTTTATGAGAACAGCATTTGTGTATGAATGTTGAGTAAACCCCTTAAATTATCTTTAACACACCATCACTTATGTGCATACTAACAAGATGTCACCAATTAATTAAGCAATTACAAAACTGTGACAATCTCATTAGAACCCTATCACCTCTAATTACCTCTCAGCCAATGCTTATTACAGAATCCTTGATAGAAAAGGTAACGCTATTTTGATTGTCAATATTTCTGAGCTACGGACCCAGGCAGGGAGGGGTGTGACACTCCTGGCTCTCTCTCTCAGGACCCTTGCAGTGAGACCCATTGTTACGTGGTGGGGGGTTAATGCAGGCGCGGGTTCGAACCTGTGAGCCCCGCCCACAGGTGACCGAGCAGTCAGACCACACCGACCAAGGAGTCCAACTGCCGTCAACTGGAAACAAGCCACATGCACAAATCCATATCACACAGTAAGGCTTTTTTTTTTTTCTTATATCTACAATAATAATTGACGTTTCAACTGTTATATTATTTTTAAAGTTCTATTACTGTCTTGGAAGTGCAAAATAAATGAGTATGCTTTAGTACTGATGTATACCAGGGAACTTCTGCATATGATTTTTCTGATTACCTCTGCAGTCAATGCCCTGGCAGTAATCTCCCTCTGGAGTGCATGTACTAGGAGGCAAAAGAAATTAAACAAAACAAAACAAATTAAAGAAGGAAAACCCCCTTATTTTTTTCTTCACCAACATGCGACTTTATCGGCAAAATATTCCTTCTGCTCTGTTGGAACACATTCATCTCACCACTGTTGACACTCTCCCAGCAGCCAAGTGTCTCCCACATGGAGCTCCTGGTCGTCATGGAGACAAAGAGGGGGGCAGAGTCCCAGATCACAGGACTTATGCTGGACTTCCTCAAATTTACAGTCAGTTTCCTCAGTGTCTGAAATGAGCGATCTGAGGCAGAATGGTGGAACAGCGCTATCAGTCTTGTTTTTTAAGTACACTTCAAGGAACACGTAAAATCCAAAGTGATTCCCAATATATATAAAAAAGTAATTTCTATCCAACAAAAATAGTTACAATAGAATTCTGTGACAGATGGTTATAATAAGGGGGGCTCAGAGAAAGGGACAAAAGGCAGGATAAGAAGCTGAAACAATCATGAGTGTAAGAAGAAGCTTCTCATCCTTACCTGTATCTTGTTCGTTTTCCCTGCCCACAGGAAACACTGCATGAAGCCCAGCTCGACCAGGAGCTCCAGGAGCAGGCAGCCTGGCAGCTGTGATTGGTGCAGAATAGCTGTCCGTTCAAGCAGCTGCAGTTGTTGCAGTCCAACTGATGCCAACTGCCTGCTGCCCACACCTGGCCCTGGGAGTCCACACAGTCACACTGCCAGAGCTGCACACACACCTCTTCCTGCTGCAATTGTCCTGGAAAACCACATCCATTCGTAAGTCCATTGAAAGAAGAGTCATGTGAATAAACAGAAATCAGAACTAGGCTCATCAGATTCAATTTCATTTCATGTTGCTTTTTAAAACCATCATGGCACACCAGAGGTCACGGGGGGCCAGCGTGCAAACAGGAATCTGTAGTACCTTCACCTTTGTCTACCAACTAAATGCATTTCTCTCGCCAAGTTTTCATTGTTTTCTTATCTCCTTCAAGTCACATATTAGATGAAGATACTCCAAGTGCTTCATCCTGAGTTGCCATGCAGATTGACTTTGGTTTCATCTCTATATGCTTGAGATCTGTCAAGCTAAAATCTAATTTCAAAAATCAACTTTTATCTTCACTGGTTTGGTTATTTATTTATTTCAAAAGTGGTTGCCAATGGAGCAGGGGGAGAATGCCCAGAGGAAATCACACCTCAAATTATGTTTCTATGACACTGTATTGAGCTGAACAGAGAAATCTCAACCACAAATTGGACGGATCAATACTAAATACATTTTCATAACATATTTCAGCTGGTATTTGATGGAAATCAATTCATGATCAAAATGGACTTAGTTTGTCTTTCCTAAAGATATGATCTTATAACAAAGTGTTTTTTTTTCAACACCACCCCCCCCACACACGCACACACACTTGGGGTAAGGAAATGCTATTTCAATTCACATAACACCAGAGAAAAAATAATATTATAACTTTAAACTTAAAGAGTAAATGCATTCGCAGGATTGAATGTCCATCTCAAATGCTAATTGATTGAGAAAAAAGGCATTCAAATACAAATAAAGATTACATCCAATAAAATAAAATTAAAAAAACTTGAAAAACCTACGAAGTGCTGAAATATAATAACAAGAACTTCACTGGAAAAAGAGGGGAGAAAAAAAAAACATTTAAAATTAGAAGAGGAGAAAGAAAGGCTAAACTATTTCAACTTTGAGTTGAAATTTGACAATCTATTGCTTTCAGATCTTTAAGATGAGCATTTTGATTTGTTCGGAAATATTTATCCAGATGTAAAACCTATCTCAACAACATCCATCTGCAATGTTTGTCCAAGAGCAATAAAGCACAGATAGAAATAATATGTTTTTTGTGATTTTATGAACCAGTTGAAAGCAGTCAAAACCTTTTAAGGATTAAAAAAAATCTATATATATATATGAAGTACAAGTTAAATCATCTCTGCACCTCGAGGGCAACGACAGCCGGGCTGACATTCAGCTGAGCCCTGGCACTCGATGCCTTGCTGGAGGTCTGCACACCTCTGGGGACACTGGTTGGCGCACAACACGAACTCCTGTCCCGGTGGGCATCCTTGCTCATCTGACAACACACAAACAGAAGGTCATGAATTGCCCTGAGATGCCACGGGCATTTTCTTCACATTGTGTATGCAACCAGCAATGCTGATAGCAGTCTGCCTTGACTTTTTAACACAAAGACACGCTTTAAAATCGGACCGTATGCCGCATACATGACTGGTCATCCGGTGGGGGACTGTGGCGAAGGTTGCAGAAATTTACATTCAACAAGTGTGCGGCAGCATCTCGGCTCTGTCTCACCACAGGGTTTGGTGTTGCAGGGTTTAACCTGGTTCTTCTCTCCTTCACACATTTTCCCCCCATTCTTTGGTGGGGGGCTGGAACAGGAGCGTGTGCGTATGGAGCGCCCACCGCCACAGCGCTTATCACAGCGGGACCAGGGGCTCCAACGAGACCAGCCTCCATCCACTGAATCAATATTACACACAAAGACATACAAAATGCCATGGTTTAAGATTAATCTTTATCTTAAATCAAATATTGTGATGGCCATTATTTTGGCTCGAATTAATAAAATAACAATCCTCAATGAATTATTGGTGATGATTGGCCATTGCTACAAAAGCATAGGTTTTGTCAAACACAATTACAGAAATGATGCAAAAAGTTCGAAGCATGAACTTTTGTCTCATTGGATTTTTTAACTCCTTTTTTAACCACTTTTTTTAATCCAAATTAATTCAAAGTCTTTTTATCAAGTGTGTACTTCCCAATCTTTTGTTTTTTTTTGGTTTAATTTTTTGGGTAATTTAGACACTATTGCCCTTGGTTGCAGAATGGGACTGTCCTTTTGAATTTCTTGAAGATATATTGGGCCTTCATTGTTTGTTTGTTTTTTTATGACGCCTCACTATGTGACCCTAGTCCAATAAATGTAGATATGTGTATGTAGTAAGCTGTACTGCTTGTCCACAAAGGAAGACTTTGTCTACTTTTATGTCATTACATTTTCTCAATCAACTTTATCCCTGCAAAATGCAGAAGTAAAGAAAACAGACTGGTCGAACATTGATAAAATGATACATCAAATCAGTTGCATCGATTATTCTTTTTTATTTTATCTTGTTTTATTTTATTTTATTTGTTTGATCTATCTGAACCATTACTGTACAACATTTATAAGCTCAACTGTTGAAATGTTTTTTTCAGTCAATTCTGTTCAGGCTTGTATGATATACATATTACCAAAACTGTACACAATTTGAATAATATTTTAATAGTAAGCTGAAGTTACAAAAAAAAAATGATATCTCCTCAATGTTTGACTAAAAATGTAGAATAGACTCAGACAAGCTGACCTCGGCAGGGCCTGATGTTACAGAAGCGGTGCTCCAGGTTTCCTCCAAGAATGTCCTCACACCATGAGCCATTGGTCCCCGGGAACAAAAAGGTTCGAATTCTTTGCTGCTGACCCACTCCGCAGGATCTTGAGCAAGAAGTCCACTCTCCCCACTGTGTCCAAGAACAGTTCTTCTGTGCACAGTCAGCCCCCACGCATGGTCCTAAGCCGTCTTGGGAATACATCACAAAAACCATATGAGTGATGGGATGCAGTTACTACAAATCGGTTCAACTTAATCACACTAACTGATACTACTGTTTGCTGCATTGAAGAGCCTTTACATTCCCTGTGAAACTGAAACTGCACATTGGCCCATAAACTCACAGTCTCACTACATATGTAGTTTCTTATTTGAAACTAGAGTGATGCAACATCCCCTTCTAGAGCTGCAACTAGCTGACATGAAGGGGTTTTCATGTCCCACCAATCCCTAGGAGCTCAGTTGTCTGGGGCTTTATGCCCTAGATGAAGCACAGATGCAGTAGGTTTGGTGGAGGGAATACTTTGAAGACCTGCTCAGTCCCAGCAAAATGCCCTCCAATGAGGAAGCAGAGCCTCAGGACTTGGGGGTGGGCTCTCCTATATCTGGGGCTGAAGACGTCAAGGGTGGTAAAAGGCTTGTCGGTAGTAGACTCCCGGGGATAGATGAGATCACCCTAAGTTCCTCAAGGCTCTGGATGTTGTGGGGCTGTTTGGGCTGACATGCCCCCATTATCCTTTGGATGTCAGGGACAGTGCCTCTGGATTGGCAGATCAGAGGAGTGGTTCCCTTCCCTATAAAAGTGGACCAAAGGGTGTGTTCCAAGTACATGAGGATCGTACTCCTCAGACTCCCTGGAAAGTAATAACAGGATATTGGTCCCTGTTCAACCGCTGTCAAAGCTTGGTCCACATTGTCTTTTTTAAGTTAGATTTGTTTTTAATGAGAGTCGGACCTTACTAGGGCTGCCCTGTGACAGATTCTGTTCATAATCTTAATGATAAGAATTTCTAGGGGCTGCCAGGGCATTGAGGGGATCACTTGGGTCTCTGCCTTTCCCGATGATATGGTTCTGTTAGATTCTTCGGACCTTGACCTCAAGCTTTCACTGTATCATTTTGCTGCCAAATGTGAAGCAGCTGGGGTGAGAATCAGCACCTTTAAATCCGAGGTCATGGGCCTCAGCCAGAAAAAAAACAAAATGCCTTTCTGAGATGACATCCTGCCAAAGTCAAGGAGTTCTAGTATGTTGGGGCCTTGCACATAAGTGTGGGGAAAATGGAGCGCGAGACTGGCTGGTGGATCGCTGCAGCATCAGCAATAATGCAGACTCTTCATCAATGTGTTGTGGTAAAGAAGGTTAACTTGTTGACCTAAGTTCCCTGTGTGTAATGACCAAAAGAACAAGATCACGGATGCAGGTAGCGGAAATGAGATTCCTCTGCAGGGCGTCCAGGCTTCTCCTTTGAAAAAGGATGAGAAGCTCCATCAGCTGAGAGCTTCAAAACGGAGCCACTGCTCCCCCTTATCAAGAGGAGCCAGGTGAGGTGATCTGGCACATCCAGTTAGAATGCTTCCTTGATGGCTCCCTGTTGAAGTGTTCCAGGTACATCGCATAGGAAGAGGCCCCAGGACATGCTGGCGGGACTATGTCTCCGGTTTAACCTGGGAACACCTTGATATTCTCTTAGACTAGCTGGAAAAAGTGGCCTGGCAGAAGGAAGTCTAGGCCTCAATTCTTCAATTGATCAATGATGGAAATGCCTCACGCCATTGGGAATTTTATTGCTTTTATGTTGTTGGGTTTTTGTTTTATTTTGCCTTACCATAGTGGTGTGGTCCTTGAGCGCCTACTCCCACCCACACCCGTAGACACACCCACACACACGCACAGATAATTCTATTTGTGTTATATACAAATCTTCAAACAGTGCTGTTAAAATCAGCCTAGCAAAAAACTGCAAATACTCTTCGAAAGAGTTGTTAAATAATATAATTCATGCAGGTTGTTTGCACTAACTTAGTGGTTTCTGTGACAGTCAGTAAGTACGCCTGCAAATCTGTTACAAAATGTTTTCTGCTATATCAGAGATAAGCACAACGGAAATTACAAACCTGTCATGTTTATAATCAAGAATCAGTTCTGAGACCAGATGCAGTTCAGTGGGAACTATGTTCTCTCTCACAAACAACTCTCGAGGTCTTAAATATTAATCCTCTTCTCTTGGACAGAAGTTAGAAGACGGAAAAAAAAAAACAAATGTCACAATCTGCCTGCATCATAAAGAAATGCAAAGGCTGTGTTTCTAAACTGAGGACATCAGTCAAAATATGTCATCGCTGTTTAACAGATTATGAGATCTGAATTTCTTTTTTCACCAAGACTGTTTGCACAATTCGTGATCACATAGAACATGACTCTTTGTTTTGCATACAACTTTTTTCCAAAGATTTAAAATGAAGCTGGAACAAATCATGTATAAGTCCTTGTTTAAAAAAATTTAATGTATTCCATGATTAAGCACCAACCAAGTATTTTCTCCACATTTTTCACATTGTGTTTATGAAAATGTTATCAAATTTAATCAAATGCTCAAAACATCAAAAGCTTTTACATGACAGAAGAAGTATCCCTTAGTTTCACCCATGAAAATAATTACTAGCATTTTTTTAGGGAAACCACAAAGTTTCCTATGAAAGGAAATAAGTGAGAATAGAGAAGTGACAAACTGCAAAATAATTCCTCGTGCCCTGGGATAGTTTATGTAGAAGAGTCTGGAGCAGCAAACTCATGGGTGAAAAAGGCAAGATGTGCTGAAACTCCAAATATAAAACACAAAATCTATTTGTCTAATTTGTCAGCCAGAAGTCTATAACTATATCTCTTTGCCCTGTTAACAACCATCCAGACTGGTATCCAGTTTTATAAGAACAGATATAAAAGCATGTGCAATGTTACTCCTGCTGTACAATATAAAAGCAGAGGCTTTGGAAAGAATGCTGGACAAAATATCACATTTAAATGGACGCTACATCAAAATATATGTTTCATTTCTGACAGAGATTTCAGTTATTTTACCTGGACACTGAGGGAGGTTACAGGCTTTCCCCTGATGAGAGCTCCCAGAACAGGGAGGTTCTACGCAGTGACGACGCCGGGTTTTCTTGGCTGGACTCGCAGCATCGCTGCATGTCTTTGTGCAGGGACTCCATGTTGACCAAGAGGAGAAGCCAGCATCCTCATCTGTGTACGACAGAACGGGCATAAAGGGTCAACAAAACTCTGCATCAGTAGAGATGCAAAAGAGAGAGAAAAAAGTATGGAGGAAAATCAACATTGAAAGTCAATTAATTTCAATTAAAATGGGACTTAGGGATAAATTACCTGGTAGGCCTGGCTCTTCTGTGGGACCAACGATCACTGCCAACAACATATAGCAATTTAATATCAAGCAATCCCAACATGAAGTGAAAAACTGCCTAAATTGTAAAAGATGGGAATTTTCTGTTATTCAAAATTAAATCATTTATCATAACAATTAACTTGAAGGTATATCGCCCAGCCTATATTTTCCTTTTAACTTTTAGTGACCAATCTCTTTCTACCCCAAATGGTGGAGACTGTAGGCAGCCCACAATGAGCTAGGATCTTGGACGGATTCTACCCGGTAGAAGGCAGTTTTTCCTCAGCACTTTAGCTGCAAGCTGCTTGCTCATGGGGGAAGGTCCAAGTTTCAGACTTGCTCTACATGTTAAATATCCTGACACAACTGTGTTGTGATTTTGCACTGTAAAAAAAAATCAGTCTTAACTTGAGTGACGAAATGTCACTCTTATCCCCATTTCTAAAGGCATACACCTTCCTTAACAGTCCTACCTGGGCAGTCAGGGGCTTGGCAGTAGGTGGTTTCGTGATGAGGTCCCCGGCAACCTCTCCCTCCATGTGCTGGGGCGGGCATTGTGCAGCCCCGGGAGCGAGTTCTCAACCCTAAACCGCCACAGGACAGTGAGCAGGAGCTCCAAGACCCCCAGGGTGACAGACCACCATCGACTGAGCAGTGCTCCAGGGAGCAGTTCCATCTCCCATGTTCACAGAGGCTTCAGCAAACAAAGTACAGGAAAAAAAGAGTGTGTTGCTATTAGAAACTGAAAAATTTGAAATTTTGAACACATTTTTTTAAATTAGTGACCACATTTGTTTGCATTTAAAATTAAGTTTGCATTAAAATGCTGAAACATTTGTGTGCAATATACAAAAATTGTGTTTTGTAAATGTAATGTAGATGAGCAAATATCAATTTATTTATCCATCGTCTTTCACTTATCCTGCAGTCAGTGTCACAGGGGATGCCAGAGCCAATCCCTGCTGCCATCGGGCGAGAGGCAAAGTACACCCTGGAGTGGTAACCAGTCAATCGCAGAGCCACATATATGGACAGACAACCATTCACTCACTCAGGGGAATTTTCCAATTTTTTCCTATGAAACTGCTGCATGTGTTTAGACTGTGGGAGGAAACCCACGCAGACATGGAGAGAACATGTAAACTCCACACAGAAAAGTCCCCCTGTCAGAATCGAACCTTCGTTGTGCAAGGTCGAAGCGCTAACTACTGCGCCACCGTGACACCCTTATTGAGTCATGTATTTATTTATTAATTTGTTTGTTGGAATGGTCATTTATTTGATACAGTCATTCATTTAATAATTTATTTTATATGTTCATATAGCAAGTTTAAATGGCAAAAGATATCCTCCACTTCATTCTAGAGTCAATTTCAAATTTTGCTCATGGAACTTTTTTTTTCAAAGTGCACTTTTACCATCTAAAATGACAAAAGCTGAAACTTGTCTGCTACGTAGACTGAGGAAAGGTTATTTTATAGGTGCTTTATGCTCACCAGGAGCTGCAGTCATGGACCACAGTGTCACTGGACTTGAGCTCAACTCCCTCAGAGATGTTGTGGAGCAGCAAAGATGAGACAGGTGTGGTGGAGACGCTCTGGAGCAAGGCCAGAAAATCTCTGTCCACCAGACAGGGACAATACTAAAACACATACCGCTCATTAGCTCATTACATCTTTTTAAGTTTTTTTTTTCCCAATTTGATATGTGACAATTTGTTCAATGCACATGTCAATCTGTGGGACGAGTTGAGTTGATGACGCGAAACCCACCTGCAGACAGACCTCATGGTGTTGGTAGGTGTGCAGGGGGCAATGGCAGCCTTCTTCACAGCTGTCTGAGTAGCACCCATCCCGGCCACTGACCTGAGCACAGCTGAATGGACAGCCCTCACCTCGTTCACACTCCCTGTACAGCTTTCCAGGAGGGCAGCCCACCTCTACTCAGAGCCAACAGCAACAGGAAGTGAAATTTGATACTTTCTCATGGTATTTTCACCCCTGCTGCATTACTGGTACAGTTTGGTTGTAGCATTTTATCTACATTCATATGTGAATGCTGTCTACATTCATATGCTCCAACTTCAAAAAGTATCACTTTGGACTAAACTTTACATTCATTCTATCAAGCATTGATTTGAATTATCTTTTAAAAAACAACAATCATAAACAAATAAAGGAAAATGCTTTAAACACACATAGAGTAGCAACACAGTATAGGGGTTAATCAGAAAGAAAAAAACTTCTAAACCACTGTAAATCACTAAATCAAGCTCAAGAGCCATTACCGAGACAATTTAATTGCCTCCCAAACGCTTATTTTTCATTTATTTTCTTAAATGTATCAGAAACAATCTCAGCATGTCACAGATTGATGTTGTTCGATTGCAGTTACGTAGTATTTCTTGGTGATATTGTGATTTATGATATTGTCTAATTTCTGCACAAACAAGGTTAATTCCATGCAGACTTACAATCAACAACACACATCTGTTTTAAATTCAGCTGGCATCAGGAGAATCTGCCTTGGGAATTTCATTTTCTTCTATTCAATCTATTTTACATTTTTTTATTTAGCATAGAACAGCCTGAAAAATTGGATTCTGAGATAGTGCACCAGAAGCGGGGACTCACCCAGGCAGACCTCTGTATTGCAGGTCTTGCTCTGCTGGCTGGCACCACTGCAGGTTGCAGAGCTGCATGTTCGAAATCTGGACTGCTGTCCTCCGCCACAACTGACTGAGCATGATGACCACTGAGACCAGGGCAGCCAGGGTCCTGCTGAGTCTGCAGATGAAAGAGAAATAAGAAGCAACAGAAGCATAATCTTTGTGCTTCACCGTTCTCCAAAACTCTCACGAAATCAACAGGAATGAAGTTCTAAATCTTAGCAGACATACAAATGCAGTATAAGCAGATGATGGTGAAATGTGTTATAGTACAATATAATAATGCATAACATATATATATATGCATAACAATGCATAATGCATAACATATATATATATATATATATATATATATATATATATATGTGTGTTTGTGTCTGTGTGTGTGTGTGTGTGTGTGTGTGTGTGTGTGTGTGTGTGTGTGTGTGTGTGTGTGTGTGTGTGTGTGTGTGTGTGTGTGTGTGTGTATATATTTACCTACATATATATATCAAGTTCCAAAGCTTGCACCGGGTGTACTGTATCATACCATTATTTATTCATTATTCAAGAACATGGAAAACTGTGAACTAAAAGATAACATTTTACACCCGTAGCTTGCTATATATCCCTAATAAGTCAACATAAACACCTGTGCACTGAAGTGTGTTGCAGTCTTTCTGCTGTTCGGCGACTCCCAGGCAGCCTCTCCCGCCACTCTGAGGCAAAGGGTTATCACACAGGCGTCTCCTGAACATCACTCCTCCTCCGCAGGAAACAGAGCATGTGGTCCATGCTCCCCACTGGCTCCAGCCTCCATCCACATAACAACCGGGTAATGAATGGCACTTCATAACTCCAGCCTCACATGAACTATAATGAAGTATTAGGGACGAACATAAACAGTATCACAAACAAATAAGGAATAATAATGGCGCTTATTTCAAGTTTGTATGTGTGAATTGATTTCGATATCCATTCATTTCCAATGCAGAATATCCAATTTACAGGGCTATAGAGGCATGAAGCAGTGTGATTTTTGAAGGATTTTCAAACTTTAATCACTGCTGTACCAGTTTTTGCAATCACTGATGATGATTTCGCCAGGATTTGCAATCAGCCATTCTGCAGTGCTGGGCCCTTCCGATGATACATTGTTTGAATCGAGGCCACCGGGTAAAACTAAAAAAGAAATTTATAAAGGGAAAAGTTGTAAGAAAATCATCCTTAATTCATATTTAAGACAAACCATTTAATGTAACCACTCCCATAGTGTTATATTGCCAGTCTAACCTGAAACGATGCTGTTGTAGTATTTGCAGCGACACTCTTCCCTGGCGACACACACTCCATCCTGCAGGACCATGTCACCCGGACAACCACATGTACTGCTGCACCCAGGAGAGTCCAGGCACTCCGTGTCACCATGGAGATCTGAGCAGGAGCGAGGGCAGGGTTTCCCACAATGCCATTCTTCCTGTCTTCCAACACACTCTGCAGAAACAATGTACAGACCACATAGGACTGACAGAAGTACTGTAACTGTGTAGCAATGTAGTAACAGAGGTCGATTTGAAGAAATATCTTGAACTTTTACACATTGGACAGGAAGAGACATAGATCTAATAAAAACATAATAGGGTGTCCATAATTTAAAAAAAGTTGTTTTGCACACCTTGTGACCTATTTATTGATGTTTTATATAAGTAAGGGTCAGTTGTTTCAACTCACAACTTGCAGGACAATCACTTTCTCATCAAACTTCAAATATAATAACATGTAGAGCATATCATTCATTCATTTATTTAGTATACCACTTATCCAGCACTCAGGGTCACCTATCCCAGCTGGTTTTGGGGACACAGGGGATTCATTCTGGACTGGTTGCCAGTAAAATACAGCGTGGGTCTGGGGAGAATGATTGGGAATTATCACATGCAGCAATATTAACTGGGCTTTGCTTCACATTTGACATCTGCTTTAAACTTGGCTCAGCTCTTCCGGGGGATCCGAGGCTCCCAGGCCAGCCTAGAGACATCGTTTCTCCAGCATCTCCTGGGTCTTCCTCTGGGCCTCCTCCTGGTTGGACAAGCCCAGAAAGCATCACCAGGGAGGCGTCCAGGAGGCATATTGATCAGATGCAAGGCACCTATTAGAGTGGAGACTCTACCTTGATCCCCTCACAGATTTGCCAACCTCCTCACCCTACCTCTAAGGGAGAGTATGGACACCCTGTGGAGAAAATTGCTTGGATCCGTGATCTTGTTCATCCAGCTCATGAACATAGGTTGGGGTAAGAATCTAGAACGATTGATAAATCGAGAGCGTCACCTTTTGGATCAACTCCTTTTACCATGTCAGACCCAAGAGAGTCCGCAACACTGCTGACGCTGCACCAATCTGCCTGTTGATCTCCCACTCCACCCTCCCCTCACGCAAGTTGGCTGGACGCCAGATTGCAGGACCTAGTCCAAGGAGTTGTGTGATTCCACCTTGGCCACATCGCTGCAACATGCTGAGCCATCTGCACACGCCATGACCGTTCGGCTACTGGACTTCTGGCAGAACGAACCCGATGCCTGGTTTCAGCATGTGGAGGCGCTTTTCCACCAGCGGGGATTTTTTGCAGATGACGGCAGGTAACGGCGCTGGACCAGCATCGACATAGCGAGCCATGGAGCTGTTGCGTAACCCGCCGCTGACAGGTGTATACAACACGCCAAAAAGTCTACTGATCCGGAGATATATCCTTTCTGCCACGGAGCAGGTGAACAGGCTTCTTTTGCTGCCCGGTTTGGGTGACGGGTCAGCTGTGGACCTGAAGGAGGGCATGCTGGCGCTATTGAGGGCCCACGAAGGCGGCTTGCTATTTTTGCATAATGTCCTGCGTCATCTTCCGTCTGCTGCATGTGCAAAGCCCACCGCATCCTGTGGGCGACTGGACAGTTCACAGTCCGGAGAGTGGCGGCGGACCCCAAATGGACCCCCAATGACCCTCCACAGCAGGTTCGGCAGCAAGGCAAGGCGTTGCGTTGATCGCCTCCATCACGGTCCCCATCATCGGCGCAAATTTCCTGTGTGCCACCAGCCTGCTTGTGGACGTTTCACACTGCCGCTTAATTGACGCTGTGTCTTTCGCCACCTATCCATGCGAGACAGAGGGGTTGGGCCGCAAGCCCACACTAACTTTTTAGGCACGTCTTGTCGGCACGCCGACTAGACACGGCCAAGCTAGCAATCGCCAAGGAGGAGTTTGCCTCCATGGAACGCATAGGGGTTAGTGCGGCAGTCCAAGAGCTTTTGTGCCTCCCCGCTTCACATGGTACGCAATACCGACGGGTCATGGCGCCCCTGTGGCGACTTTTGGCGGTTGAAAAACGTCACCACAAACGACCGTGGCCCCATCCTCCACTCTGTACCTGGACGATATCCTGGTGGCCAGCCTGTCAGCTGATGAACACCTGGAGCACCTGACACAGGTTTTCTGTCATCTGGTTGACCACTGCCTTATCGTCAACCCAGCTAAATGTTCGTTTTGGCGGTAGGTGATTGACTTCCTGGGCCATTGTAGTTATGTTGCCCGCAAAGGTGCAAGCAGTGACTGTTTTTCCCCGCCCGGCTTCGGTCAGGGCGTTGCAGGAGTTCTTTGGAATGGTCAATTTCTACAACCGTTTCCTCCCTCATGCTGCCCACCTCCTTCAGCTGCTTTATGAAGCTCTGCCATCCAAGCAGGGAAGCGACTCGGACGACTGGACTGCGGAGCAGGTTTGGGCTTTTCACGGGGATAACAGCGCCCTGGCTGATGCAGCTCTTCTGGCCCATCCGGCTCTCAAGGTTCCCATAGCATTGACAACCAATGCATCTGATGTCGCTGTGGGGACTGTGGTTGAACACCGGGTGGCGAATGCATGGAAACCCCTTGTATCCTTTAGCTGCAAGCAGCAGGACAATGAGCAAGAGTACAGCGTGTTTGATTGGGAGTTGTTGGCACTGTACTTGGTGACACGTCATTTCGGCTTTCTTCTGGAAGGCAGCTCGTTTGTGGCATATGTGGATCATAAGCCTTTGACATTCGCCATGTCTAAAGTAGCTGAGCCGTGGTCCGCCCGCCAGCAGCGACACCTTGCAGCCATTTCAGAATTTACAACGGACATTCGGCATGTATCAGGGAAGGCCAACCCTGTGGTGGATTGCCTGTCACATGCGCTTGTGTGCCCCGCGCATATCAGGATGGATTTCTCAGCTATGGCAGGCGACCAGCCCAGCGACTCAGAGGTTTGCCACCCTGAAGTCAGTGCACACGGGCCTCAAGCCTCAACTCGGTACATGCCCTCTCGCTTCCGGGCGTCCGAGCGTCCATGTGTGTCTGGTCCGGCTCCGACTGTTTCCTGCAATCTTTTGTACCGGCGGGGCTCCTGTTGGCCTGGCTCATTTCGTGTTTGTGCGTTACAACGCACGCTGCTCGCCTCTTCAGCCCCTGTACGATGGGCCATTCCGGGTTCTCAAGTCAGATGCTAAGAGTTTCCTGCTGGACATGTGTGGGCGTAGAGAGCGAGTGTTGGTCGATCAGCAGAAGCCAGTGTACAGGGTGGTGGGTGAAGTTCTTCTTCTGGCCCAGGTTCCCCGCCGGGGTCACCCTCTGCCCAGAACCCCAGCAGTACCTTCACGGGTCTAGTGTCCGGGGCCCCCGGCAATTCCGACCACCGCAGCCGTTATGGCAGGCCGATCAGGTCTCCCGTGAGGCACTAGGTGAGTTTCAGTGTCCCTTCTGGGTGTTCAGGGGGTCTGTGTGGTGGACACGGAGGGGCGTGGCCTCTCACCCAATGGGACTAGGGGCTCGGGGCGTGGCTTAGGCCGATGGGCTTATACATGTGCACACCAGAAGTGTTCGGGGTTGGTTAGTATTATGGTGATGCTCAATAATAAACTCAATCTTTACTTCAAGATTCAAAGGCTTCGTCATCGGTTATTCCTTACCGAGCGCCACAGTCTTGGATTTGGAGGTGCTGATTCTCATTCCGGTTGCTTCTCATTCCGTTGCGAACAATTCCTGTCATGGACAGATGAAGCCAACAGGACCCCATTGTCTGTGAAAAACAGAGCCCCATTCCTGCGGCCACCAATCCCAATCCTAGACACAACACCCTGGTTGCGTCGAGCAATTGGGTCCATAAACATTATGAACACAGTTGGTGACAAAGGGCAGCCATGGAGTCCAACCCTCACGGAAAACGTATCCGAATTACAATCGACAATGAAGATTAGGCTCTGACACTGATCATACGGGGCCAGAACAGCTCGTATTACGGGATCTAATGCCTTGTCCAGGTCTACAAAACACATGTAGATTAGTTGGGCAATCCTCCGTGCGCCTTCAAGGTCCCTGCTGAGGATATAGAGCTGGTCCACTGTTCCACGACGAGGACGAAAATCTCACTGCTCCTCCTGTATCCGAGATTCAACAACCTGGCAGACTCTCTTCCCCAGCACAACCAAGAACACCTTTGCAGGGAGGCACGGGAGTGTGATCCCCCTGTAGCTGGAGGAAACCCTCCAATCACCCTTTTTAAAGAGAGGGGGATCACCTCCCAGGTTTGCCAGTTTGTGCACAATATTGAATGTGCAATGCTTCACTCTCCTGAGCCTGGCAGGTTGACCAGAATCTCCTCAAAGCCTTCTGGAAGTCTTTCTCCATGGCTTCCTGAAACTCCTCCCAAGCCCAGGTTTTGCGTCAGAGACCATGGAAGCCCCAAGCCGCTTGGCTTACTGGTACCTATCAGCTGCCTCCAGAGCCCCACAGGCCAGAAAGGCCCACTGCTGAACCTGCTGGGGTACACCAGGAGGTTCAAGGGTTACCGGCCCGACAGGCGCTGACCACCTGGGGCCACAGCTCTTCATTTCTCCACTCAACGATGGAAGCATGGAACATGGCCCACTTGGACTCAATTTCCCCCGCCTCCCTCTGGACATAGTTGAAGCTCTGCCAGAGGTTGGAGTTGAAACTCTGTCTGATAGGGGACTCTGTGAAATGTTCCCAATAGACCCTCACTATACGTTTTGGGTCTGCCATGTCTGACCAGCATCCTCCCCCACCATCAGAGCCAGCTCACCACCAGGGGGTGAGCAGTTGACAGCTCCCCCCGTCTCTTCCCCCGAGTGTCCAGAACATGTGGTCACTTGCCTGACACAACCACGAGGTTGATCATTGAACACTAAGGTGTGTTCTTGCCAAGTGCACATATGCAGACCTTTATGCCTGAACAGGGTGTTCGTTATGGACAGTCCCTAATGAGTACAGAAATTCAATAACAGAACACTACTCGGGTTCAGATCTGGGGGACCGTTCCTCCCAATCATGTCCTCCCAGGTCTCACTGTTGTTACCCACATGGAGGAGTACCCTCTAGCAGCCCCTGTAGGGACCCCCTAAAGGGTGGGTAGATGGAACAGACGCTTGCAATTTAGCCCTGCAACAGGGCCTGGCTCCAGGATGATGATGATGATTATTATTATTACTATTATTATTTCTGTTTCTGTTGTCGCGCTGCACAATGGCGCAGTGGTCCATGCTTTTATCACATAGGACCCTAATTCAGAGCCGTTCTGTATGGAGTTTACATGTTCTCCACAGTCCAAAAACATGCAGGAGGTTAATTGGAGAAACTGTTCAGATTTGTTAATGAGAGAATGACTGGTTGTTTGTCTACATGTGGACTGGCAACCAGTCCAGGGTGTACCATGCCTCTTGCCAAATAACAGCTGGGGTAGGCTGCAGCATCCCTGCGAACCTGAGTGCAGGATAAGCGCAAGATAATGGACGGATTAATCATATTATGTTCCTATTATTATTGTTGTTATTGCTGTTGTTGATAATTTTTATCTTTTAATTGCAGATTACCCATTGTTCACTTGGAGTGCAATTAATCTGCTTGAACTGAGTTTGCCACCTGACACAAACCTCAAATGGGAAGGTAGCCGAAGATATGACCGCTGAACAGAACCTCAAATTAACGATGGGGAGGACAGATGTTGTAAGGCATCAATAAAACATTAAAATATCCTAATGCCCTCACCCTGATACATGGATAAATATCAATGGTAATTTGGCCAACCTAGTACACAAACATTTTATAAACCAGGCTAGCTCGTTATCTATGTATGCAGCTGTCAGAGCTGCCTGAAAAATATTATTGTGAGGAAATATCCACATCAGTTGCTTCCTACCACTGTAACCTGAGCCCAACTGCATGGTGAACAGCGAGAAACCATGTAAAGAGAGTTTGAGTGTCCAGCACACCTTTTCGTTGGATATATAAGTTTAGATAATGGCGAGATTACAGATGACACTTAAACGGACGATTTCCCCAGAGGGGTAAGGGAAGTGTGTGTCTCAAAAAGAAAATTGGTTCGGGTCAGCGTGATAAATAGAGTACTTCTGGAGAGACCGAGAGAGAGCGAGAAAACTATTGAAGTTGTGAGTAAATAAAAGAGATGCCTCGCTGAATTAACTGGATGATTGATTACTACTGCTGAATGAAACCCCCTCGCTCGGACAGGATCCTGCATTCGCAACCCACCTGACCAATCACCCATCAGTTTATCAGAGATCCTATTATCATTCTACGGGTGCGGATGTGTCATGACACCACATAGGAAGAGAAGAGGCCAGAGTTCAAGAAGAGCAGGGAGTTCATTAATCTTCCCTCTCGGCCAGACATAGCAATTGAGCAGCCACTATGCTCACTCTCAACATTCACCAGGGACGACTATTCCAACCTCACCGAAGTGCATGCTGGTTTATTTCAGTTTATTTTCATCAATTTACTGAAACTCAACTTTCGGACTAATGACTTTACCTGATAACATTCCTGTAGAGAGGGATTGTTTATAGCATAAATCACATCAGACCCTTTCTACGCTGACCTGAGCAGACAGTGGTATTGTCATGGCAACCTCGTCTCTGCCGGCTCTCTCCAAGACAGGGCAGGCCACCAAATCTGGAAGGAGGTTGGTTGCATTCCCTAGTGCGAGTGGACAGCCCAGCGCATCCATCGCATTCGGACCATGCTGACCAAGGACTCCATGAGCCATGGACTAGAGTTGAGAATAAACGTTAATTAAAAGTGGAATAAAATGTGTTTTAATGTGTGATTGGTGATTAAAATACTTGTTAAACTCATTAATTAAATATTCAATGACATTTTTTTTCCTTATGTCAATATTAGTGTGATAATTTATCATCATACATTAGTTATCATATTTCCATCTGGGAATTTTCAAGACATTTGTTTTCTGCAGAAATACTGCAGAAAACAAAACAGAGCTGCTGAAATATAGACCATATTGTTGGCAATTTTGTTTTTTGTGAGTTTGTGTTGTTTGTTGTTTTGTCTTGTTTTCTAAAATGTAGTTTTGACTGGACAGGAACCAGACTTGAATACTATTTCAGGACCAAACTCAGGAAAGGCCTCAGATATTTTTTTTCCGAATTATGTTAATCGAACACCAAGCAAGAATTGCTTGACCAGTTTGCACCAAAATAAACCAAATCACTGACAGTGTACCTGGACAGAAGCTGATGACAGGGCAGGATTGCCTCTGGATTTGAGCACCGACACCATTGTGTGTTTCCTGGTCTCCAGAGCAGCGCTCCCCTCCGGCTCTGGGCTCAGGACAGCCACATGTCCTGTAGCGGGACACTGACTCGGCCCCGCAGGTCCTGGAGCAGGGAGTCCACTCTGACCACTCACACCAGCCGCCAGAAACTGAAGACACACACAGCAGGGTATACTGATGAAAAGATTGCTTTTCCTCGGACTTTAAGAAAGGGGACTTCCTGTTGGTCTTACGTGGGCAGGTATGTCTGGTGCAGTTGAGTTTCCCGCCCTCACAGGTGCTGAAATGTGAAGAAGATCACAGCAAAAATAGGTCATTGCCTTCCCTTTTTTTTGTGATTGGTTCCCAGTGATTATGCGTCAATCACTCTGACCAGTTGTTACATCCATCGGAAGCAGCGGTGGTCTGTCCTGGCTCCAACCGGTGTCCAGTACTGAGATCCAGGCAAGGACAGTCTTCTCTATCCAAACAGACGGTCCCATTAGCTGAGAGAACCTTCCCCTCAGTGCAGTAGCATCCAGGCTCACAGCTCCACTTGCAATGCTTGGAGATAAAAAGGAAATGTTCGCATACGTCACTCACCCTGCCCCCGAATATTGGTAGAGCAAGTTGTTGGGGTTTAAAACCTTTGGCAACTTATTTATCAAAACCAGGTCAAATATATACATTGTGAAGCTTGTATGGTTTATTGCTTTGCTGTTTGTACAATCATATATAAATACATATATATATGTATACATAAAAAACTATATCATTTAACATGAACGCTCTCTTCTAGAAATTTAGAAATTTAGCCATTTTATTTTTTTTCATTTTCACTTAAATAAAATGGAGATTGAAAATTACTGTTGGGTAAATACAGATGACACATGTCTCTAATTTCATTAAATGAAAGTTTGTATGTGATTTTTTTTTAAGTGAACATTGAAACTCTTTTTTCGATGTAGACTGTCAAAACTCACTTTTAGCCTTGATCCCTTGAGGTTTTCGCACCTTTTACACTTTACCCATAGCACCAAAATCAATAGTTTATGGACAAACTGAAGACTTTGTGATCGGTTTCAGGCTCAGGGCAAATGTGTCTGCCATGATACTCACAGCTAGGTCGTCACAGGAGCGAGGACACGAAGGACCGCAGCTACTGAATGCCGTACCTGGAACCTTGGAGCATGGTGCCACTAAAAAGAAATAATGGCACCTTAGAGAACTTTCATAGGTACATGGAGCCAAAACTAAATGAATACATTTTAAATAGAAGAATAAACAAATACATCTAAAGTCTAACTTATCAAACATACCTGGGCAGTGATCAGTATTACAAGCTGTGACCTCAGTTCCAAGTCCCTCACAGTAATTTCCCTCGCCCTCTGGACTAGGACTGTCACACACTCTCCTCCTGCTCTGAACACCCCCACCGCATGACTTGGTACATTCTGTCCAATTGCTCCAATGACCCCAGCCACCATCACCTTGAGAGTCCAGACAGCTGAGTGTTAAGATAAGATGTAGTTGTGCTGTTTTAAACCTAGTAGTAGTAGTAGTAGTATTTATCGTAATAATAATAATGATAATGATAATAATAACAATAATATCGACTTTTTGCTGTATGCACGTAGCATGCTTTATGTATATTTGCTTTTAAAATGTAGATGGTTATTTTTTTCCTTAAAATAGTGGCCATACAAGCCATTATGGAACTTCTATTCAAAAATCTTTTTATTTTAAATGTCAAATTGGATCGGAGCTTTTACTTCTCTACTCCAAAATGTAACTACCATCTCCTTACCATTCCCTTTTATGTGACTTTTGAGGAGAGTTTCAATTAGCCTGGAGATTCTAGTGTTTGGGCTGAAACATGTGTCCTTTGACCATGAAACACATCAGTTTGTCCATGACTGTTGGAATTTGAATTCATAATACTAAGATATTCATGAGAATGGAACGTGTCAGTAGGCGGATAGGAAGACAACCTCAAATCATGTCTGTTACTGCTGTTGTCACTAGCACTGACACGTAATCACAAAATTCCTTTTTAGATATACAATTTCATTAAAAGATAAAAGGCAAGGGAGAGGTGAAGTGGTTAGCAATAATGATTAACCTTGAATTGCCTTTTGGCATTTGGCCAGCAAAATCATTTGAATTTATCTCTATCTTACAGAAAGGAGTAGTTTTCTACAGTATTTTTTAATGTACCTTTGTACTAAATAAGTCAGTAGATGGATTTTTTTTATGGGGTATTATTACTTTAAATTGTGATAACATTTTTGTTCCTGCACCAACCCTTCAAAACGATAAATTTCACAAAAAAGGTTGAAGAAAAATAATGACAAAAATTGTATTAAAAGCCGGAAATAGATTTTTGCATAAACTGGGATTGGTCCAATGTCCGAAATGTCTGGTGCACTTCTTGTCCGATGTATTAGTTGGTAAGATTTTGGAGAAAAAAAAAAGACCTTTGAAGGACCCCATATTTTAAAATGGATAGATTCACTTCATGTTATATTATTTATGCATATGCAAGAACTCTTTGATTAAGAATTAAAATAATATAAATACAGGTCAGGGGTTGAATGTAAATATTAAAGGTTCATTCATTATCTACACGAGCGTCGAGGGGTTGCTGGAGACTATCCCAGCTGCCATTGGGCATGAGGAAGGGAACATTCTGGACCGGTCGCCAGCCAATCACAGGGCCACATATAGAAACATACAACCATTCACTCTCACATTCACACATCTGGGTCTCCATGTTTCTGGACTGTGGGGTAAAAACAGACAACCCAGGGGAAATTCACAGGGGAGGACATGAAATCTCCACACAGTGAGGCGTACGTGCTAATCACTACACCAATATTTATATTTGAAATAAAATTTTCATTGTTAAGTACATCCAGTATGAATATGATGTGCAAAGTGCTGCAGAAATAGTCTTTCAAATCTTTGCACGACAAATTCAATGCAAAGATTTTCAAAATGTTCAAAATTATTATTTTTAAAAATCTTCAAACTTAGATAGAAGTCAAATGCCCATACATCGACTCTAACAATGTAATGACAATACATTTATATATCAATAGATGAAGTAACACGCACGGTCACATGGAGCTGTGATGCAGACTTGATCCTCGCGGTGTGGTCCCAGACATGGCAGCTCACTGCCAGAGCGCTGGGGACTGGAGCAGAATCTGTACCGAGACTGGAGACCAGCTCCACAGGAAACCGAACACTGACCCCATGGTGTCCACAAGGACCAATGGTCATCAACTGGAGAGTGAACTCATGAGTTGATTGATTTATGTTTAATCTCAGGTTTAGGGACATGTAATCTTACATAGTTCAACATTATCACATTATCCTTACCGTTGCATCTGACTTTAGAACAGTTTTTCAGCCGCCCTGCTTCACATGTACTGAATCACAGACAAGTAAGGTCACTCATGGAGTCTTTAAATGCCTGAAACTCACATTAAAAGAAGGAAAAGAATAAAGGTTGTAAAACTCACCAGTTGTTGCAGTCTAGAAGAACAGTGTCTCCAGGTTTGTACTGCTCTCCATTCACTTCACAGCGGCAGTCGTGCTCCTGAACACATTCGCCATCCTGGAAATAAAAGATGATAATTAACAGCGTTGTGACATAAAAATAGTTTGTATTACCTTTTTTTAAGCAAACTTTTCCTTTGACAAAGTAGACTCCTGACCTGACTGAAAAAAATGTGTACTTTGGAAAATTAGAAAAGGCAGAGTCAAACAGGGGAGGGTAGGGGCATGCATATTGATATAATAACCATCCATCCATCGTCTGCCGCTTATCCTACTCAGGGTCAAGTGGGATGCTGGAGTCTATTCCAGCTGCCATCAGTCAGGGTACACCCTGGACTGATCGCCAGTCAATTGCAGGGCCACATATGAAGATAGAAAACCACTCACTCTCTCATTTAATGCAATGTTTTTACCAATCTTCCAATTTACCTGCTGCATGTTTTTGCAGTGTAGGAGGAAACCTGAGAACCCAAAGGAAACCCATGCATACACAGGGAGAACATGTATATAATATGTAGAATCAAATTGTTTGAAGCTAAAATGTCAAATTTTCATCTGAATCGGTCAACAACAATATTTGTAAGCCGTCCATGACGAGAATGTTCTCTAACAGAGGAAAGTCCTTCACATGAACATATGCAACCTTGGTAGTGTATGTTAAACTAAAACAAGTTTCTTTATTTCTGTATGTAATTGGCATTTGCACTGCTGTTGTTGCTGTGTTTGAAACAGCCTCCTGTCCCCAAAAAGAATATGATGAGAAAAAATGAAAAAAAAAAAATGAAAAAACAATATCAGCAATGCTTTGCCAACATTACATAAAATAATATATCATCATCAATTTGAGTCAAAATATCAAAGCATGCAGTCACATCAATATGTGACCTAAGCTCTTTGGCTTAAACAGTGTTTTCTGCATTTATTGCCAGGTAAAGCAGGAGGCCACGCTTTTAATATCCCTTTATTCTCAAGTAACTACTTTTTAGAAAATAATAGAATAGAATATTCTTTTATTCGTCCTACAGTGTGGATTCAACCAAAGCAAAAAGTTGACAGTGAAGGGAAGGTTATCAAAAATAGAAAATACGAATAAACAGTGTTAATTATATTAACAGCAGCTGGAGCAGGGAGACCCAGACTTCCCTCTCCCTAGCCACATGGTCCAGCTCTTCTGGGACCCCAAAGGCGTTCCATGCCTGGAATACCTCCATACGTCCACCTCATCTGACTCCTCTCTATACGGAGGAGCAGCGGCTCTACTCCGAGTTCCTCCCGGATGGCTGAACTTCTCACCTAAGGGAGAGTCCGGCGACCCTGTGGAGAAAAGTCATTTTGGCCGCTTGTATTCGCAATCTCGTTCTTTCAGTCACTACCCACAGCTCATGACCATAGGTGAGGGTAGGAACGTAGATCAACTGGTAAATTGAGAGCTTCGCCTTACGGCTCAGCTCCTTCTTCCCCACGACAGACCGGTACAGCGTCTGCATCACTGCAGACGCTGAACCGATCCGCCTCTCGTGAACAAGACCCCGAGATACTTAAACTCCTCCACTTGGGGTAGGACCCAACCCGGAGGGGGCACTTCATCTGTTTCCGGTTGAGCAGCATGGTCTTGGATTTGGAGGTGCTTATCCTCATCCCGGCCGCTTCACATTCGGCTGGGAACCGCTCCAGGTAGAGCTGGAGATCATGGCCTGACGGAGCCATCAGGACCACGTCATCCGCAAAAAGCAGAGACTTGATCCCGTGGCCTCCAAACCAGATCCCCACGATGCCATGGCTGAGCCAGCTCCGCCCCTTTCTTCACCCGAGTGTCCAGGACATAGTCCTGGTGCGTTGGTGCCAAGTGCACATATGGACACCTTTATGTCTGACCATAGTGTTTGTTATGGACAATAGCAAAACACCACTCGGGTTCAGATCAGGGGGAATGTTCCTCCCAATCACGCCCCTCCAAGTCGGACTGTCGTTGCCCACGTGAGCGTTGAAGTCTCCCAATAGAACAAAGGGGTGCCCAGAAGGAGTGCTCTCCAGCAGCCCCTCTAAGTACCCCAAGAAGGGTGGGTATACTGAGCTGCTGTGGGGTGCAGAGCCACAAACAACACTCAGAACTTGTCCCCCTACCCAAAGGCGGAGGGAGGCTAACCTCTCGTCCACCGGGTTGAACCCCAACATGCAGGCGCCGAGTCGGGGGGCAGTCAATATGCCCACTCCTGCTCGGCGTCTCTCACTGGGGGCAATTCCAGAGTAGCAAAGAGTCCAGCCCCTCTCGAGGGGCCTGGTTCCAGACACCACACTGTGCGTCGAGATGAGTCCAACTAAATCTAGTCGGAATCTCTCAGCCTCGCGCACCAGCTCGGGCTGTTTCCCCGCCAGAGAGGTGACATTCCATGTCCCTAGAGCCAGCTTCTGGCAAGGTCCCCCCCTCCACCCACCGGCGAACTCACACTGCACCCGACTCCCTTGGCCCTTCCTGTGGGTGGTGAGCCCATTGGAAGGGGTTCCCATGGCTCCTTTCGGGCTATGCCCGGCCAAGCCTCATGGGTGCAGTCCCGGCCAACAGGCGCTCACCATCGAGCCCCAACCCTAGGCCTGGCTCCAGGGCGGGCCCTTGTGAACCGCGTCCGGGCTGGAGAAAACCAGGTCCCAAGTTGTTCTTTGTCATGGGAGTCTTTTGAGCCATATATATATTAACAGGCCTTCTATTAACAAATTGCACCAAAATAATATGACAAGATATCAAGAGCATATTCAGTATAAACAATATAAACGTGCAATGCAAAGTTGCAACTCGCAGCGAACAACAGCAGTACTTGCACTGGTAGCAGCGCAGTGGTAACCGAGTGAATGGATTTGTAGGATAGTGAATGAATGGACACTTGAGTAGATGAATGAAAAAAAAAGAAGTCTATTGAGAGTAGGGCTGACTGTTAATTTGTCGAACAGCAGCTGACAGGAAGGACCTGCGGAATCTCTCCTTCACACGCTTGGGGTGAAGGAGTCTGTCACTGAAGGAGCTGCTCAGTGCCGTCATGATATTATGCATGAGGTGGGAGGTGTTGTTCATCAGAGAGGATAGCTTAGCCACCACCCTCCTCTCTCCCACCAAAAGCACTGAGTTCATGGGACCCCCCAAGATGGAACTAGCCTTCCTCAGCAGTTTGTCGATCTTCTCCCTGTCGGCCGCAGATAAGCTGCTGCTCTAGCATACTACTCCAAAGAAAATGGCTGATGCCATCACAGTGTCAAAGAAGGTCCTTAGGAGAGCCCCCTGTACTCCAAAGGACCTGAGTCCCCTGAGCAGGTACAGTCTGCTCTGACCTTTCCTGTAGAGAGCATCAATGTTTTGAGACCAGTCCAGTTTATTGTTCAGGTGAACACCCGGGTACTTAGAAAAGGCCTCTCTCTCATTGTTTGATAAATTCAAGACAAGAATTCATCTTCATTTTGGGCATTGACAATAGTGTGTATATGTGTTTGCGTGTGTGTCTATGTGTGTAACTGTGTGTTTTTTTGCCAACCTGCTGTACAGCCCCATCTGGACACAGGCAACCTGGTGTGCAGTTCCTGCTGAGGTCCATCATAAGGTCAGTACATGACACTGCTCCCTTCACACACTGCGTCCACATTTGGCCAGGTGGACACACTTGGCCATCACCTGACACAAAAAAAAGGAGTCCGGACAAGGGCAAGTTAAGAACCTTCCACTACAAGGATAAATGTGTTTCACGACCTGTCTACAACAGTAGAACATCTATTATCATTATCAAATATACAATTATGATGATGGAAAATGTGACTCTGAATGCATCTTAAGTAAAAAATGTGATCAAATAGTGCTTTATTGCTGAATATGTTTAAGGAAAAAAACAGCCTTCATCACAGCTTTCCATAAATGGGTTTTTATTGATTCATTCAAATAAGGGTTGGGAGCTCATTCTCAGAACAGCAGATTTCTGTACAGAGACAGTACAGTATAGTGTCAGTACAGACACAGAAAAATTAAGGGGAAAATGGATTGGTTTCAAGCTTCTTATTTAAGCTATTAGGCTCATTAACACACCTATTAACATGTGTTAGAAACTGTTATCAACTTTAAAAGTCTGAATTGGACTTAATAACATGGGTGTACATAATTTTTGCAAGTTATATGCAAGTTATATGCAAGTATTAGCTTTGCTAATAAATCAGTCAAGGAGCCAGCCATCAAGCAGCTATGGCTGAATGGATGCCACTCAAAAATCCGGACTCTGTCACTTGATCAATGAGCGGTGGAGTCTGCCTAAAAGTTGAGATCAGCTGATTTTGTAGTGTGTGCACTGTGCGAAGGGATGCAAACTTGTGTGTGCACAAGAAACTGTCATGAAAGTGGTGCGCAAAAGTAGAGAAGTTACAGAAATTATGTCAAGCATTATTGATATTTGTTGATGCATTGCACAACTGTGTTTCTGGACATGTTGACGTTGCTGAAGTCCTGCACTTTTCAGGCCATATTATTTTGGCCTAACACTCAGTTTTATGAAGTCTCCATAAAAGAAAGGCTTGCCATGTTGTGTGATGAGTTGAGAAGCCTCATAGATGGCTATTGTAGCATTTTGTTGGAATTTTTTAGAACAGAAAAAGTACTGTCGCTGCAGGATAGCTGCCATTTGCTTTACTTTCTTATCTTGCTAAGCACCAGTATAGGATGTCTGGTTTCGTAGTGTCGTTATACATTACACTATTTTTATTGCTGCCACAGTTGCACTGCAAATCAAACAAACACATTTCCCCTTGAATTATTTGAAGAAATGTTGAAAGAATGTATTTTTGTCAATCATCATGTCACTCGAGGACCTATCCCTTTAAGACCTTTGCATTGCACTGCTCTTCTGGGATAAGTCCTTAAATTTATATTTTATTTTATTTTATTTTATTTTATTTTATTTTATTTTATTTTATTTTATTTTATTTTATTTTATTTTATTTTATTTTATTTTATTATCTAAGGTACAGAATTACATCATTTATGCTTTCTATTAAATACGAAAAAGACATTATACATAGCGTATGTGGAAAAGTGTGTAGTTCATGTTGTACCACAGGGCTGTAGGTTGCAGGCACTGAACTGCTGGGCCGTGCCATGAATTCGAGTGGGACCCCGGGTTCGGGTCCTGTAACCTCCTCCACACGTCACTGAGCAATCTGACCAGGTGCTCCATGGTTCTTTCACTCCTAGAGCACATTACAGTTGGATTGGTAGTAGTATTCCGTATCCAAAAAGAACTCCAGCTATTAGATCTTACCAAAGCAGGGCTCAATGCTGCAGGTGTCCATTCCAACTCTGTCTCCTTTGCAAGGGAGACCCCCATACCCTGCCGGGGGATTGGTTCCGGAACGGTAACGCCTTCTGATACCGACGTCACACGTTCGACTGCAGGCGCTCCACTGAGTCCAGCTGCTCCAACCACAGTCCACTGAGAAACACAAATATCATGTACTGCGATAAAAACTGAAATAGTCAATGATAGATAAGTGAGGAATTATAGTTTTGACATTTTACACTGAATAACTTTGGTTTGAGAACACCCAAGAAAAAATGTCGCCACCATGGAGAAAACTGACTGAATTTCCAAGTCACACTTCTTTCATATGCTCTGTGTCATTGTTTTCATTAAAAAGTGTTTCGCGAGACTGCTGCAAATCTACACATAATTATTAGTCTGAAATTGAACTTCGCCGACAGTTTCATGTGCAGCAAATATAATTAAAGGCTTCATTTTCATTTCAGACTGGGTATGTAATGTGAATGTTGAGACATGCAGTTGTACAGAAAATTTGTGACTGCTTCTGAACTGTTCAGTAAGTTTTCTGCATTTTCTTGTTGTTCTAGATGGACTCTTGTTGTTCTAGATGGACTCTCTAAAGAACCATGGGACTAAAGTGACCATTTTAACCAGTTATTACACTGCAAACCAGTGGTTAACTTGGACCCTTTGAAGGCTCCCCTTCACACCATTAGAAAGGAATGCCCTTCAATGCAACAAAGGCTAACACAAATACTCTGTTCAGATTGCTCTGGATTGGGTTTTCCCTATCAATTATCCATTGTTGTCTCACTATTGGATGTCATCCAGCCATGTGACCCACATCATCTATTACGCAACCAGATAATTTTTTGACATTTTGAATATTTTTCGTAATCTTGAGAAAAACATAGGATACAGATATGATATGAAAGATAAGAATACAATCCATTTTTTGTGGCAAATGCCTGTACATATCCCATCTTAGAGAACTACATTTTGAGCTATTTTGCAGTATTAATACATAACCTACCAGGACAGGGAGAGGTTCTACACTCCATGCTTCCATTAGTGCAGGTGCTGACAGAAGCATATGCGCGTGCACGCACACACACACACACACACACACACACACACACACACACACAGACACACAAACAAAAAATATTGGAATTGTTTCATATTAAAGGTAATTTTAACCATGGTATCAGCAATTAAAATTCATAAATAGTAACATTTCTTGATGGTTCCTTCTATCGAGACCATACCAATTGTTGCAGCTGTCTGTAGGTAAGGTGGCACCTGCGGGGTACCACTCCCCCTGGTGGTAACAGGGGCACTGTGCCAATGAAACGCAGCTGCCATTCAATAGATAGAATCCCAATGCACAGTAGCAGCCGTCGTAACAGGCAGTGGCGCACTGGACCTCGGAGGAGGTCATATCCAAACACATGCGTGGACAGGCACCGCCGTGCACCTCGCAGTCGGCTCCAGTCATATACACCATGTCCACTGGACACACAGCTAAGAGCCAACCAGCGGAATTACAAATTCAGATACAGAGGTAAATACAGCCACTATCATTTGTTATGATTTTGCAGAAAAAATGCAGTGGAAAAAAACTCTAATAAATAAAGAAAGAACTTTTCCTCTCCTTTAAAATTTGGAGATGTGAGTGTTGTATCTTGCTATCCGACCGGGACCTCTAGGGTGGGTTAAAACATGAGTAACTGTACTTACTTGTCTCCTACATCTTTAACTGTTTGCCTTTAACTGTCAAAGAATTCCATTACACAGTGCTACAGGGCCTCAGATGCTGAAAATTTGGATGTGTTTTTATCAATCCCTTGAACGAGACGTATTTTGGGGGTAAACTGGATGAAGGCTACGCTATGACTTATGGCCGTTGAGGGCTGGCATCAAATGATGCCAGTCAGCAACTATGATACCCAAAATGAGATTGCCTAAATTTGACACGAAGAAGGACAAAAAAAAACTTAAAAACTCTACTTATCATTAAAATCTAAGAATGGTATGTCAGTTCCATGTAAGTTCCAAGCTTATCACTGTCCATCCTGTAGTTTGAAAGACATTCTTCCAAAATATGAGCAACCAGAAGACCGAAAACTACCTGAGCAGGGGTGGGAGTTACAGTCTCTTGTCTGCATGTGCGGACCAGGACAACGGCTGCCCCCATGTTGCGGTGACGGTGAACTGCACAATCTCTCTCTGGTTTGCACACCCGAGTCACATTCAGCAGAGCACAGAGACCAAGGAGACCATGGCGACCAGCTTCCATGTACTAAGAAGGGAAATAAAATTACCATTTAGTCCTTTGGTATTTTACTTTTTCCTTTTTCTTTATGGAGGGTGTTTAAGAATAGACGTATACAACCGTACCTGGACAGTACACAGTGTTGCAAGGTTCTTGTTCTACACTTTCTCCATCACAAGTAGAGTTTAAGTGCGTGTGGTTGCAGCTGCGGAATCTTTGTCTGATTCCAACATCGTCCACATGATGGAAACACGTCTTGCTACACTCTGACCAACTTGTCCATTTACTCCAAATCCTCTCTGGTTGCACTACATTAAAAACAACAAGGCAAAGTCCTGACTTGCAAGTGCTCGTGAGTGATTTTTGACAATACTTGTTACTTGGTTGTTAAAATGAATTTTATAATTTATATAATAATTTAATGAAAATCTAATGCTCCACAGTTGTTCAGACATTTAACTGAGCCATACCATGTCTGTTTTTAATTCCTCCTTAATTTTAATTTTTTTTTGGAATATGTTTTTACCATGATTTTGTAAGGTTTTGTCTTATTCATTGTGGTTTTAGGATTGGCTTTGAAAGAAACTAATGTAGTTTTCATTTCTTTTATGATTGGTGAGCCAAAGACAAATGTCCACCCTGGTGGAAAATAAAGATTTATTCTATTCTATTCTATTCTATTCTATTCTATTCTATTCTATTCTATTCTATTCTATTCTCTAGCTTTGAGTTTATCCTTGTAACTTAAGAAAACCCTTTTTCTCTAAAAATATACAAACAGCTTCTGTGTTCATTTAATTTTGTAGGTTTGAAATGCAGCTTGATAAAATGACAAAGTATAAGAGCGTTTTAAACATGTGCAAGCTTAAGAGTATATGTAATATCTGCAATAATATCTAAGATCAATGACTGGGATTATTATACGATGACTGAAACTTTTAGAAGGAATATTGCCAAAATGGCCATTGAGACAGATCTTACATGAACTGTAAAAGCCCTCAATAAGCTGGATACAAATCTCTGCAATTAGCCATTTCTCCAGGGAGGTGCCTATCAAACTGCTGAAAGATAAATACAGCTGCTGCTGCAATTATGACGCACACCAAGAGCTGAATCATCACTTCCTGTATGGCTGTTGGGATTGCAAATATTTGAGAAAAGTCCATGTATCTTACCATTACACAAAATTAGATTACAATTTATCTGAAAAACAATCAAAAAGTAAAAAAGAGTTTTAATCGGGTGAAATGTTTTAATATAGTGGATACTATTTGAACATAATGTTAGCTCCACAGGGAGAGTGACATCAATGTCCATGGTTGTTTTGCACAGTAGTGTGCGTGGTGTTTGTGTACCAGTGCATGGGCTGGAGCAGCGACGGGCCTCAGAGGAGTCTCCTTGACATAGCTGGAGGGATCCAGCTGGATTCACTGCAGACCTGAGGAGAGAAAGTTATAAAGTTTGTGTGTCGTGAGTGATTTAGCGCACAATGATCCATGTGGAGACGGGAGTTTTGTGAATGACGCGAAGTGTAAAAAAAAGCACATCCAATAAGTGTCATTCACTGAACAAACACATATCAAAAATGTGATGTGGAACTAAAAAAATACGTACGCAAGAGATGCAAAATCAAATCACTTGGATTCAAAGAAAACCTAATCACTCAAATTATATTTTGATATGTTTGAAGGAAGCCATAATGGAAGCGGTACCATTTCACCACAGACACAAGTATATAGTTTGTCCTGCAAAAGTCAGTCTCAAATAACATATCAGCTTTTTAAAGTTGCGTTGCAATGACACATTTAAGAGCTTCTCCATGTTGTGAGTGTCATTACCTGTAGCGTTGTTGCACTCCAACTCCGCATGCCACATCGCACAGTGACCATGACGACCAAGCTGACCACTGGCAGCTTGCCACACAGGTAGAATTATCACAGGTGACTTGTCCATCTCTGCACACACTTGTTGGTCCAAATATATAGATTTCTTAGTTACAGATCAACAGCTTCAAGTTGACATTTGTTGATTACAATTTATGAAATGTAACTCTATATATTGTTAGTATGAATTTAAAAAAAAATCTGGCATGGTGTATATGTGTGAGGGGTACCAATCTGTTGTTATCTCACCACGTAATACACTGGTCCCTGCTGATAACATATCCTGGCTGGAGCTTGCGGCCATCCCAGTTACAAAAGCATTCATCGGCAGACACACATCGACCCCCTTCAAGGTACATACCATCGGGACAGCGACAACCTGGACGGTCCAGTTTAAATATACAACAGCATTTCCCAATGATCACAATGGTAGGAACTACTTCTATACTTTATGACAAATAGGGCTAAAATAGGGTGCTGCCAAATGTACATGATACCTTTAAATCATTTCTCAAATGAACTATCTGTGTCTGTTAAATAACTGAAACATTGTTAAAGTACTCCATTAAAAAGTTTGGCAATATGTAAAAAAGACATCATAAACAGATAGTCGTAATAAGCAATCACAGAATCCAGGCAGGATCCACGTAATTAAACTGATTTAAAGCCAAATCAAGTTTCAATTAGGTTCAAGGTGTACGTTCAACATGAGGATATTTAAAATCTGAATATTCCATGGTATTTGTTGATTTTTTGTTCATACCGGTGGCACAAGGTGAAGTGCAGTTTTTGGTTAAGCTGAGATCGGAGCAGGTTGAGGGACAGGGTTGGACTCTCCCGGCCAAACAGTCTTCCTCCATCACCAGCACCATCCCACTGACACACCCTGAATCAGCCGAGGAGCAGAGACATCGATCAGGCAGATAAACCAAATCATGCAGTGATGAAAGAATCAAAGTATTCCGGCAAGAAGATTTAATCTACAGGCAAGAGAGGGCCAGATGATGTACTTGTGTGACAGTCACCTGTCTGCGTGCCAATGTCCTTGGTGCAGGGATGGCTATTGCAGCTCTGAACTTGCCTGGTCATGCCCTCACACTCTTTCCCATCATTCTTGGGGGGGGGAGAAGAGCAGGTCCTGTTCCTCTGACTGACACCCCCTCCACACTGAAGGTTACACTTTGACCACTCCGTCCATTCTGACCAACGGCCATTAACTACAGTAGGACACGGGTGCATACAGAGCATGAGATGAAAAGAACGCATGGCTGTGCAGGAGGACGCACCATGGTAAGCTACCTGGACAGGGCCGGGGAAAACAAGCGCGGCTATCAAACTGAGCTCCGTTGCACGACCCTCTGGGCAGGGCTTCCCTTAGTATGTCTCTCTGTCGGAACAAGGAGCCCAGACCACAGGTCACACTGCAACCACTCCATGAAGTCCACCCAGACATGATGCAGTCCACTGCAGGGCAAGTAAGAAACGTTCCCATATTGTTAATACTGGGGTATACCCATCTGATAATACAAACACTCACTGCAATCAAATCCATCCTTAAAGTCTGGTGCATGGATTACTGTAGAAACCAATATATGTATATAATATTTCCATTTTTAAATTATGTGCCTCACCACAGTCTTTCTCATCAGAGCCATCCAAACAGTCTGTCTTCAGGTCACACCTGCGGTCTAGGTGCACGCATTCCCCGCTCCCGCAGGAGAACTGCTTGTTAGAACAAGGACTGGGCCAGGACCAGGTCACTGCTGGTTTGGTGGTGGAGCCTTATGAGATATGAGGGAAAATATAATAAATGTAATAATATTTAATAAACTCACTACATTATAACCAGTTTTGTCAATGAACTGTGCATACATTCGAGCCATCCAGGAGGGATTTGATAAGAGCCAATATTTTCCAAATGCAATATGGAATTTAACACAACAGCAAGACTTGAATGACTGTTTTCCAGTGTGTTTTCTGCTTTTTTGATTTATGAAAATTTACAGAGATTAAAGTAAGTGATCAAAAATCAAATAACATGTACCTATACACCATTAAATTACAGTAAAACACAAATATCTTGCTGTCATTTTATATAATTCAATGTACACAACTCTCCTGATATACAAATAACAGAAAGTACATGTACAATAAAATGCAAGTGTCTATACCGCTGGTGTTACACAGTTATATTTTTGGTAGTATATTTTGACATTTGCTTTGCTTATCATTATCATTATCATCATTGTTATTATCTATTCATTAATTCATTATCTAACGCTTAGCCTGCACTTAGGGTCGTGGGGATGCTGGAGCCTATCCCAGCTGTCACTGGGTGAGAGGCGGGGGTTCACCCAGGACCTGAAGCCAGTCGATCGCTGGGCCACATATATAGACAAACCACCATTCTCTCTCTCATTTACACATATAGGCATTTTTTTCAATTTATTTCAATTACCCTACTGCATTTTTTGGACTGTGAGAAAAATTAAACTGGACAAACCCACCGGGAGAAATTTCAAACTCCACACAGAAAGGCCCCCTGTGTTAGATGAATCAGGGTTGTTATTGCATTGAAGTGGAAGAGCTAACCACTGTGCCACCACACCAGGCTATCATTGTTATTTTAGCTATTATCAGTATTAGTAGAAGTAATTGTAGTAGTAGTTTTACTAATGTTGTTCTTGTTATTTGTAATAATATATTTTTTTTATTTATTATCTCCAACAGCCTTTTCATAATAATAATTTTGTTTCATTTTTGATATAAATCTATTTGTTATACATCGCTTGAGAAGGTATCCAATTCCATTATACATACCACAGCGGTCCTCATCCGATCCATCCAAACAGTCCTGTCTGCCATTGCACACCTGTGCCAAATCAATGCAGCCAAATGACCGGCACGCAAACTGGCCCTCGACACAGAGCACTCTGGATAAGCCATCATCATGAGGGGTTGTATATATCCAAGGGGCTGTCAATGTTAACAAAATGTGTGTTAAAATGTTAAATGACCAATGCAGCCTGATTGGAAAAAAAACTGGCAATACAGTTGCACATCTGACCCCTTGTGGTTTGCAGCCCAGGCCTTCCAGGATGGGCAGGGCTGGTGAGGTGAAGGCCAGGCTGACCTCCTGGGTGGAGTGAGGGTGTGGTTGAAAAATGGTCTGATTTTTTTGAGACACAAAAATGAATAAATAAATACTTGCTGTTTATTGTACGACACAAAACAAAACCAGTTAATTGTTAATGTAATAAAGACAAGCGTTCCTTGCCGTTTAGAAGGTCAAAGACAAGATTCAAACAAGGATCAAATACATGTTTTTAGGGATTTTATGGATTACACACACAAAATAACCTTTAAATTTGACATCCTCTACTGTATGGTTAGCAATACCAGTATTTGAAGTGGTTTTCCGATATCCAGGGTGACCTGTGCCCTCTGGTATTGCCACACCGGGAACACCACCTTGGAACTTGGTGGTATGGAGGCCTGGGGAACCAGTTGTACTCTCGCCATGGAATCCTGGTCTGCCTGAAGAGCTGGTCTGGTTCTGAAGCCCTGGGAAGCCTCTGGTCGGAGCCGTGCCTAACAATATTTTGGAGGAATGCCATGACTCGAAGGAACAATCAACTACAAATATGTCTGTTATATTATCTACTTGCACTCACCGCAGTCGAGCTCGTCGGAGCTGTCCTTGCAGTCATGTCGGCCATCGCAAACCACAGATGCAGACACACATTGGTCACTGTGCAGGCACACAAACTGGCCTGGTTTACAGTGATGCACTGTCACTTTACCACCATCGGGGGGAGACTTAGTCACACTACTTGGTGTCATGAGCTCATCTGCAGAACCAGGAAGAATCGTTTCATTTTGAAATTTTATCAGCCCTGTCATATCTAAGAAAAGAAAGTAAAAGATGAGTCCTCACCACCCTTGCAGCCTAGGATCTCAACACGCAGAAAGAAAGTGTGTCTGAATTCTACAGGGATGATCCGCAGGTAGCGAGCTCTGACCAGCCGACCCAACCACTGGGTCACAGGGGTTGTGCTGACCATCCGCACCTCAAACACCTGCACAACAAAAGGGAAAGCCGTCAAATATGGTGATTTCATACACACAAGCAAAAGCAGAAACTTGATTGGTTTTAGTACCTTCGGCATACTAAAAGGCCTGCCGTCTTCTGTATAGTTTGTGAAAAGGCTGCTGTGCAGGGCGAAGGCTAAGCGGTATTTAGTGAGGTAACCCCATGTGCGTTCACTGCCTTGGGTCACTAATCCTGACACCCACATGGGCTCTAAGAAATCTACTTGAAAGTAGGGCTGGGGGTCTGAAGGCAGTGGACTCCATCCCGGTTCCATAACCTGACTACAAATAGCAAATGGTGATCATTTATCCTACAAGCCACACCAATTTCAATAAGATAGTGTCCAAAATGTAAAGATATTTGGAGTATGTGTGTGTAAGCACAAACCACATTACTAACACATTAGGAATGATGTTTAGTCGTCCAGCATCAGCAGGGTTGTTCCTTCGATGAGAGGATGAGGTCAACTGGCCATAATGAATCCTCCCGTCCTCCAGTCCCAGAGGAAACGAGCAAATGCCTGCAACATACAAGCAATCCATCGACGGGCAGTTCACTTGACTTATCGAAATAGTTCTGACACATTCTAGTTCTTATATGATAGCTTATTTTGAAATAAATAATTTAATAAAATCAAATTGAAATGAATCAAATTTTCAGTGTAATCAATTATGGAAAAAAAAGGCCTTTTCCCTACTTACATCAGACTACTTTCAAATCTTCGCTTTTATTCGTCGCAAATCCGAGTTTTGTTACCAAATGGCTACATTTGGTATTAGCTAATTAACACACGACTGTACAAATATCATATTTATAGGTAGATAAAAATCAACTAAGAATGAACCCTTACAGCAGAATACTAAAATTGAAATACGTCAAATTCCCCATGTAAAAAATGTATTAGATCTGTTTCCATTTGGGAGAGATTTACATCATTGAGCTTCACAAAGTATTCCCAAAGTCCATTTAAATGAAAAGAGTTTAATCCCCTGTGCATTCAACGTCCCGCTGTGATCACGGGAGGTTATAATAAAAGGTATGATGGAAAACTCATTGATCTCTGTTGGGTTATCTTCCTTACCTTGAGAGACATTGAAAGCTCGCAACAAACTAAGATTTTATTCATTGAGTTATTTATTTATTTTTTTTTTTAGTGAGCTGTAAGCCCCTGTATTCAAATTTAAAATGTCTAAAATTGCATGCATGTCCCTTCCACACACAAATACATATAAAAATGTAATTTGAATCAAACACTCACCCTGATATCCTGGGCCACCTCTCTGTACATACAATGAAAAAGGACATAAAACATTCATATTGGCAATCACCTTCAGAGACACAAACATATCTAGGATTTAATTCTCCTGTTCTGTCATTGAGGGAAAGAACCCAGCTCTTATTCCCACAATCTGGAGATTTTAAGGTATTTTCTCTGTCATTCTCAAATTTGAAATTGAAATATAACAAAGCATATAATAGTGATTCACTTACAGTGAGTGTTGCAGCAGTATGAGTAGCAGCAGCCATGGACGGAGTCATTATAGGAGCAGGGGTAGGCGTGTACGGTCTGTAAATAATCATCTATTTGTTAATTTATCCAAGACAATGAAAAAGTTTCTTCTTTGCACAAGTAGGTAATAGAAAAAACACAATTTATGACCCTGGCCTTGAGTTTCCTATTTTCCCGCATCTCAATGCTGCTTACATCTAGAAAAATAATAACGCCTGCTTCTGAACCATGTATTTCCACTAGATTCAACTACAAAATCAACTTTTCTTACTGAAGAATATTCAGTCTATAGCCATACTATTCTTATCTCAATCCCGTATCTGTTTTGTTTTTTGGGCTATTACAAAAAACTTATACAAAGAGGAGCAAATGACATTTGGGTGAAAATCAGACTTAAACTATATGACAAAGCCTGTAGACAGAAGCTTCCTCCACCTTCCTGTACACATAAACAATGAACAGGGCAATGGTCATAAATCCTGTGGAAAAAGGCTTTTCAGAGTCAGAGGGAAAAGTGGATTTTTTTGGATACACAGCTACAAAATCTGCAAGCCAAGTTCTCTGCTTGAACCAAGCGAAATCCAGCTAAAGGAATTCAAAAACAACAAAGAATTCCAGAGCTAAACATTTTGCTCGAATCAGAATGGAAGGGGGAAAAGAAACATTTTATATGATATGTATGATTGTATGAGTCCTTACTTCTGCATTTCTGATAAGACATAGCTCTGCTTTAATCTATCAATTAAGCGATGGCCAATCAACTGCACTGGATGAAAATATAAAACATAAATAAACAGTCACGTGTTGTTTTTCATTGAATTCTGTCATTACCCAAGTAAAACAAATGCACAACTATATTTTATTGCTTTATCCTTCAGGAAATGCATATTCTGGAGGTGGTTTAAGAATTGATGTATATTGACACGTATAATGGAACATATTGAATGTTTGCAGCCCTTGACAAAATTGATTTTAGACAATTAAATGATAATTTGATTTTGAATTGAAATAATAATGTGATTATGTATGGACAGGATGTATTGCAATGGATAGGCTAGCAGATGAGGTATGACAGGTATCACCATGTACTATAATGTTTGCAGATGACATGGGGATCAGTAACAGGCGAGCAGGTGGAGGTATGACCTGAAAGGGAAAGGAATGAAGGTTAGTCATATCAAGACAGAATACAGTACATATGTGTGAATGAGAGGGATCCAAATGGAACAGAAAGGCAACAGGGAGTGGAGATAAAGACAAAGGATCAACAGTCCAGATCAATAGAGTGTGGAAAAGAAGTGAAGAAACATTTGCATGCAATTTGGAATGGGTGGAGAAAAGTTTCAGGTGTGATACACAATATCAGCAAGAATAAAAAGAAAGGTTTACAAGACAGTGGTGAGGACAGCGATGCTGTAGGGTTTAGAGACAGTAGCAGTGAGGAAAAGACAGGAAGCACAGCTAGAAGTAGTACAGAAGATTTTTTAATTGTTTTTTCAGGGAGTGACTATAATCGATATGATCAGGAATTAGTCCATCCTCTTAGATGTTTTGGAGACAGACTGAGATGGTCTGGGCATGTACCGCGGAGTGATAGTGAATATCCAGGTAGAAGGATGCTGAGGTTAGAACTGCTATGCAGGAGGCCTAAAGGAAGACAGAAGAGATTTATGGATGTGGTGAAAGAGGACGGGAAGGTGTGAGGAAGTTAGTAGGTGTGAGAAAATAGGATGAAGAAAATAGGATGAGATTTAGGAGGTTGAACGGAAAAGAAGATACAATGATTGATCACAGTGAAACTCGCAAATGAAACCTTTAAGCTCCAGAACTACTCCTGCTGATATGGAACTGATATTACTCCTCACCTGTCTGCCTGGGTGGTCATATTTTCATGCTGGTGGCAGCCGCTTTCATCCTCTCCTCTGGGACAGTGGGGAATCCCATCGCAACGCTTCCCTGCATCAATACAATCCCCTGGTGGTGGGCAGGCATACTGCCCTTTGGGGCACCTGAGTGGTCTGGCTGTGGGGGAGGGCCATGTGCCTAAAGTGGGTGAAGATACAAACTAGGTAAGAATGGCCATTATTTTAATGTATGGTTTTGTTTTGATTGAAATAAGAGACATGGAAGATTTTTCTAAGGCATCACGTTTAGTCACTCACCACAGTTCATTTCATCTGATCCGTCACTGCAATTGTCAATGCCGTCACAGGTGACCCCCGATGGGCCTGCTGCCACACAATGGCCATTTTTACACCGGAACTCATGTTCCTTGCAGCCACCTACTTGAGTGACTGAGGAGACAGGGGTGGTGGTTGACCAGTGATCACCTGGGAGGGAGAGGACTTTAAAACGTCAGAATGTCTGTGAGATTCCCTCACTTTTCTCACAGAAGATTATCTTCAATATGACATACAAAATATTGTACCTAAAAACCCGTATGCTCTTTTCACTGGATTTCCAGAGAGATCAGTCTAATTCGATTATTTCTGCAGTTAAGTATTCAATTATTGTACTGGATCTGTTTTGGGAATGTAAATGCATTTCCTTTATCAAACAGTGAAACTGTAAATCATACAGCAAACTAGACAAATGTCAGGTAATGAAAAACTGTTTTTTCAAAAATTATCAATTATCTGCTTTTTTTTCAGCTGTCTGAGAGATCCAAGCCCTTTAACATCGACCTTGTGGTGGACACTGAGGGGCATGGCCTCTCACCCCATGGCACTCGGGCTGAGGGGCATGGCTTAAGCCGGGCATATATATGCACCCCAGAAGTGCACTGTCTCTGCTGTTGCATGGTGGTATGATGGTGGTCATGATTAAAGATAAACACCACATTGGTGACTCTGACGTGACGCAGCCTTGGAAATATCCAAAGGTAGTCCGCTACTCGCTGAGCCCCCGGAACCCGTCCAATGCACGCAAGTACCTGCACGACATCATCGTCACATACCGGTGCTTGCCCTGCCGGCGCTACAATGGAGGTGCGAGCCGCTGCATTCAGACCAAGCAGCTTTGTCAGACACCGCATCGCGAGACCTAGAAGAGCACAGAGCTCTCTCTTCGCACCAGGAAGAAGCAGATTGTCCCCAAGCCCGAAGAGGTGTGCAATTCCACCTTAGCCATATCGCCGCAATCCGCTCAGCCATCCTTGCCCACCGTGACCATCCGGCTACCGGAATTCTGGCAGAACGTCCCGGACACCTGGTTTGCACATGCCTGGTTTCAGCATGTGGAAGCGCTTTCCCACCTGGGGAATGTTTTGTAGATGAAGCCAGGTACTCTTTGGTTGTCACGGTGCTGGACCAGCACTCAACACGACGAGCCTTGGAGCTGTTGCGCAACCCCCCGCAGACAGGTCGATACACCGCGCTTGAAAGTCTCCTGCTCCGCGGCACACAGGCTGCTTTCTGTACCCAGTTTGTGTGACCGGTCGGCCGCGGACCTAATGGATGGAATGCTGGCGCTGTTGGGATCCGACAATTGCAGGTTCCTATTCTTACATATTTCCTGCGCCAGCTTCCGCCTGCAGCGCACGATCTTTGCAAAGTCCCATTGTCTGGCCAACAGCAACTGCCGGGGTTTGGCGGAGGAAGCCGACCGTGTCCTGATGGTAACCAAGCGGTTCACCATCCAGATTGTGCTGCCGGTCCCCCCGCGGACGGTGGGGCGCGGATTTGGCCAGGGTGGCCGGTGTGGCCATCCCGAAGGGGCGAAGGACTGACCTTTGTTTCTTTGACAACAGATTTGGCAGCATGGCACGGCATTGTGTTCACCGGTGCTCATTCAGGGTGCCAGGAAAACAGCAGAGCCGGCGCTCGGTTGCGGCCGAGGGTGCCGACGGACACACCCAGCTGCTGTTCATCAAGGAGTCAAGGTATGGACTGAGATTCCAAGTGGACTCTGGCTCACAGAAGAGCCTTCTCCCCTTAAAGCGAGCAGACATTCAGGCCCCGATCCACTAACCGGCGCCACTAACAGGTTGTCCACAGCAACTTTCAGTTCACAGTTAATGTCTGTTTGTTGCAGCGGACACCGTTTTGAGACCGTTTTCCATCGCTAACGATGCCCACGTTTTCCACCACTACGAGGCATGGTGTGGCACTTCATCCCGACAGTGGGAACACCCATTGTCGCGCGGCCGCTGCGCCAAGACTGGCATGGTGAACTTCTACAACCATTTCCTTGCTCATGCCACCCACCTCATTCAGCCAGTTTACAGGGCTCTGCTCTGCTCGGCTGAGCCGTGGGCTGCCCGCCAAGCAGCAGCACCTTGCAGCAATTTCTGAGTTTACGACGGACATTCGGCATGTGTCAGGGAAGGCCAACCCCATTGCGGATTGCCTGTTACCTACGCTAGTGTGCGCATATTGTGTGTTTGCACATTTCTTGGCGATGGCCAGCCTGCTGACCCAGATGTTCTCGCCCAGAAGTTTCTACTGGCCCTCCTCACTCAGTGGTTCTGGTGGCGTCATTTTCAACTCGGTACATTCCCTCTCACAGTTGGGCGTCCGAGTGTCGATGAAATTGGTGGGTGCTAAGTTCATCTGGCCTGGCATGCGTAGGGACATCAGGCAACTGGCGGCGTGTGTGGCTTGCTAGCATGCTAAGGTTCACCAGCATGTTAGGGCTGCTCTCGAGCCGTTTCCAATTCCAGGCCAGGCGTTTCAACCATGTGCATGTTGACCTGGTAGGCCCTCTGTCACCTACGCAGGGTTTTACGCGCCTGCTCATTGTGGTAGATCGGACCGCCAGGTGGCCGGGGGTCGTTCCGCTGTCCTCCAAGGCGACCCCTGACGTGTCCAGGGCGTTTCTCTATTCCTGGGTCTCCCGTTTCAGCACTCTGTCCGACATCACTTCAGACAAGGGTCCGCAGTTTGTGTCTGCACTTTGGTCGACGCTGGCTGAGACGTTGCGAGCTACGGTTCAGCCCCAGCCAAGCTGGTTCTTGACCAGCCACTGAGGGTCCAAGGAAAGTTCTTGCCTGAGAGATCCACTCGTCCTTCCCATCTGACTGCAGTTCTGGTAGGGCCCCCGACCTTTGGTGGCCGGGACTCACTCACCACTGTTTTCCGCGATATTTTGTACTGGCGGAGCTCATGTCTGCTCATTTTTGTGTACGTGCAACACGACCCTCACCACTCGCCTCTTAAGCCCCTGTACGACGGGCCGTTATGGGTCCTCTAGGCGCTAAGAGTTTCATGCAAGGCATGGGAGGGCTTAGGGAGCAGGTGTCGCTCAATAGGCTGAAGCCACAACACAGGGTGGCAAGGCTCTGTCATCAATTATTTCTCACCGAGCAACACAATATTTGCAAATTAACAAAACATTCAAAAGCAGGTCAGAGATTATTCCACAGTTTCAAACGTATTAATTTTAACATAAAGTGTGGAATTAAGCTGAGTTCTAGACGTTTACATTGAAAAAGAAAAATTAAGTAAAATCTGTCAGCCTCAGGGTGCTAAAGGGTGCAGGGAGAATAGAGGAGATCCCTCAAACCGATCTATCTTTTTAGTCACCTTGCACCATGAAAGAGGAGCCATGCTTTTCATCGACCTTTCTTAAATAGATAGATATATAGGTTTGACTGTGTGTGTGTATATATAGCTTCTATCTTTCGATTGATCTAAAAGTTGATTTATGTTGTATTTAAAGTATTGAAAGCTATGATCCAGTGTTTATAACAGCAGTCCTCTCCTAGATTTATGTAGGGGCGAAAAGTAATATAACATAATAACATAATTTATTTACATCCGCTGTTTATAAACATCAATGAAGAAGCCATGAACTATCTACAAACCATCTCCACAGCCAACGACCTCGAGGCGCAGGTAGATGCCGTTGTGAAAGTCGTGAGGTAGCAGGCGGATAAATCGAGCTGACACCATTCGGTCTAGTCTAACCTCAGCCACTCCTCCATCATCATGGTTACCAAGGAAAACCTAACGGGAGAACAGTCATGGATTAATCTGACATATTTGAATGATTTGTGATATATAGTTGCCAATCAGACCTTCGCTCTGGGTCTAGCATCAGTTACAAGCTCTTTGTAAGTATGCCACTGTTTGCCATCCTGGCTGAACTGAAGGTAGAAACTTGACACATACGTGCCAAACACACCGCCCCCTTGGGTTAGTATGCCTGGATGGGGCCACAGAACAGGAACAAACAAGGTGAATGAGAAGTAGATCAAAACTGAAATGTAGCCGACTCAGCCTATGTTTTGAAACAAAACTTGAAAAAAAGGACCAATAAAGTAAAATGTCATTCAACAGTTGGTGGCAGTTACAATATCATGTGAGATTCGGCCCATTGTAGATATTAAGATAAATAAATAATCAGCCTGAGTTTTATTCTAATAAGTTTACCAGTGATGTTGTAGGACCTCAGGAGGTCGATCTGTATGTAGGGGCTCTGCATGTTGCTGCCCTGGGGCTCAGGGCGCCGCTGTGGCAGGTCCTTATACACATCGGGTTCCGGGCTCCAGCCCTGCAGATATTTGGTTCAATAATGCACACATAATATAATATCTAATGAGCAAGGATCACAATTGAGACTTAAGACACAAAACAAAAAGGTTTATTTTCCCAAAACAAATATTATTCACTCCACCCACCCGAGCTCTGAAACACAGTTGTCCATCCGACATGTCTTTATATTTTATCAAATGAACAAAATGTGATAAAAACTTGAAAATGATCATCACAAAGACCTGAGAAAAATATGATCAGGTTGCATGTAAATTAACATAATATCTTATTGTGTTATATAAAGCACTGGTGGGAGTCTACCTGCAGGTCTCTGAGGGGGTCCCAGCCATGAAGACGAGCTGCCTCAGGGGGGTGACCGGTCTGCTGTGATGAGGCGTGGAAACTAGAAGGGGGCAGATACTGAATACCCAGAGGAGACCAGCAGTCATCTGAGGGAGAGACAAGGAAGTGCTTCATAAGAAAAAGACAAAAAAAGATTTTCTACATTAAGCACGCATAAAATAAATAATAAGAACTGACCGCCAGGAGGAAGTGGATATGTGGGGACTGCGGGTACTGTGGGAACCAAGGATGTGGTGCCCTCTTTTGACTTGGGGGTCACCGTGGATGGGCCGTCTGTCACAATGCTTTCATTGGCTTTTTCATATAAAAGTGAATAGCAGAAGAATGTATTGAAACAGCAGCGGATTTTATCTACAACAGGACAATGATTGATAAATGTAAGCCCAATCAAAATAAAATAATAAAAAAACATAAACAGCTATGCTTGGCTCAGACTAAAAATAGAGATTTCATCTTGAAAAATATAATATAAAAAAGTTGCTTTGATAAGCCAACCTCTATGTGGCCTTTTATTCTCCAAAATCACAAATTGACCATATTCGTCATCTCTACTGTGTCCTGTTTGTTTGTGTTTTATCACATCATCAAAACCGGAACAATTGAACCAGTCATTCACAGTTCATTTATTTGCTTTTTTACCTCGGCAGTAACAACATCCATCTCCCTCCCCGGGCACCAGACTTTGGCTCTTGACAAATAAAGAAACTGTCAGCATGGTGAGGGGAAAGTGTGGTTTACTATAAGCATTGGATCAAATGTTAAGTATATATGTGTATGTTATATGTGTGTGTATGTTAAATGTGTAGTAATTGTACATGAATCTTATATTTTCTGCTGACAGCCATATGACTCACCTGTGTTCACGTCTTACCTGTGGGCATCCAGATACTTCATAGGGGCAGTAGGGGGCACACCACACTGTGAGGTTGGGTAGGCAGTGACAAAGCTGGCATTGGCCCGATCTCCATCTCTCACCTACAGTGTGGGACTGTCCATGGTACTCGCAGTCCTCACAGGGCTCCGTCTGACATCTGATGGTGCAAACGCATGGTGTAATAAAGGGGTAAATTAGTGGGATGTGAAAAATGCAGCCTCAGGGCGGCACGGGCCAGTGTCCCCTGGAGCCAGACTCGGGGGGGCACAGGCAGGCCAGTGTCTCCCTGAGCCGGTCCCAAGCCCGGATAAATGCAGACGGTTGCGTCGGGAAGAGCATCCGGCGTGAAACTTTTGCCAAAACCAAATATGCGAATCAAACCTAAAAACTTCATAACGGATCGGACGAGGCCCGGGTTAACAACGACCGCCATTGGTGCCGATAACCTACAGGGTATTAATGGAAATTGGGCTACTGTGGGTCGAAGAAGGAGAGGAGGAAGGTGTGTTCGGAAGCAGAGAGAGAAGAGGAATGGCAAGAGTCTGGAACTGAGAGTAGGGACTTTGAATGCTGGGACGATGACAGGAAAAAGTAGAGAGTTGGTTGACATGATGCAGAGAAGGGAGGTGGATATACTGTGTGTCCAGGAGACCAGATGGAAAGGGAGTAAGGCTAGAAGCTTGGGAGTAGGTTTTAAGTTGCTCTGTCATGGTACTGACAGGAAGAGAAATGGAGTAGGAGTCATCTTGAAGGAGGAGTTTGTTAGGAATATTCTGGAGGTGAAAGGAATGTCAGATAGACGTATGAGCCCGAAATTAGAAATTGAAGGTGTGATGCTCAATGTTGTTAGTGGCTATGCCCCACAGGTAGGATGTGACTTGGAGGAGAAGGAGAATTTCTGGAATGAGTTAGATGAACTGATGCAGAATATCCCCAGAAATTAGAGTGGTAATTGGGGCAGACTTAAATGGACATGTTGGTGCAGGCCATAGAGGTGATGAAGAAGTGATGGGCAGGTTTGGTATCCACGATAGGAGCGTAGAGGGACAGATGGTGGTAGACTTTGCAAAAAGGATGGAAATGACTGTAGTGCATACTTTTTTCAAGAAAAGAACAGGAACATAGGGTAACTTATAAGAGCGGAGGTAGGAGTACGCAGGCAGACTACATCTTGTGCAGACAAGGTCATCTGAAAGAGATCAGTGACTGCAAAGAAGTGATAGGTGAGAGTGCAGCCATACAGCATAGGATGGTGGTTCGTACGATGATTCTGATGACAAAGAAGATCAAGAGGACAAAGGCAGAGCAGAGGACAAAATGGTGGAAGCTGAAAGGGGAGGAGTGTTGTATGGTTTTTAGGGAGGAGATGAGAAAGGCTCTTGGTAGTCAGAGAGAGCTTCCAGATGACTGGACAACTACAGCTTATGTGATCAGGGAGACAGGTAGGAGAGTACTTGGTGTGTCATCTGGAAGGAAAGCAGATAAGGAGACCTGGTGGTGGAATAAAGAAGTGCAGGAGTGTATCCAGAGAAAGCAGTTAGCAAAGAAGAAGCGGGACACTGAGAAGACTGAAGAGAACAGACAGGAGGACAAGAAGATGCAGCGCGAGGTAAAGATAGAGGTAGTAAAGGCAAAACAAAGGGCATACAATGACTTGTACGCTCGGTTGGACAGTAAGGAGGGAGTGAATGATTTATACAGGTTGGCAAAACAGAGAGATAGAGACAACAAGGATGTACAGCAGGTCCGGGTGATTAAGGATAGAGAGGGAAATGTATTGACAGATGCTAGAAGAGTGATGGGAAGATGGAAAGAGTACTTTGAAGAGTTGATGAATGAGGAAAATGGAAGAGAGGGAAGGGAAGAAGAGGTGACTATTGTAGACCTCAAAGTAGCAGAGATTAGTAAAAGTGAAGTGAGGAAGGCATTGAAGAGGATGAAGAATGGAAAGGCAGTTGGTCCAGATGATATACCTGTGAAGGTATGGAAGTGTCTAGCAGAGGCAGCGGTAGAGTTTCTGGCTAGATTATTCAACAGGAGGAGTGGATAAGAAGTGTAATGGTGCCCATTTTTAAGAATCAGGGGGATGTGCAGTATTGCAGTAACTACAGAGGGATACAGTTGATGAGCCACATAATGAACTGATTGGAGAGTGTTGTGGAAACTAGACTGAGAGCAGAAGTCAGTATTTGTGAGCAGCAGTAAGCCTTCATGCCGAGAAAGAGTACCACAGATGCAGTATTCGCTTTGAGAATGCTAATAGAGACGTACAGAGAAGGTCAGAGGGAGCTACATTGCGCTTTTGTAGACCTAGAAAAAGCGTACGACAGGGTGCCGAGAGAAGAACTTTGGTTTTGTATGAGGAAGTCTGGAATAGTAGAGAAGTATGTTAGCTGGTCCTGAACTTGTATGCTGGTTGTGAGACAGTGGTGAAGTGTGCTGTAGGTGAAACAGAGAAGTTCAAGTTG
>CAAKHD010014145.1:0-37024 GCA_901007705.1 Fistularia tabacaria
TTTTTTCACAAAAAAAAATGTGTGTGTGTGTGTGTGTGTATTGTGTGTGTGTGTATATGTGTGTGTGTGTGTGTGTGTGTGTATATATATATGTATGTATATATGTATGTATGTATGTATGTATGTATGTATGTATGTATGTATGTATACACATTCTGTTACTTTGAGAACATTTTGTCGTAGCTCAGAAATATTTTTGGGGATGTTTTGTTTTGTTTCTTACCAGTTTCTTACAAAGTTTTAAGAATGCCTGAAGACAGCAGTAACATAATAAATACTTTTGTTTTCTTACAGATAACGAGGTCACCAAGGTGACTGCAAATGGGAATCAAGCTGCAATATCATCTGGACATCATCAGACTGCCATGGTAAGTGGTATGCAGTATAGACAGTATGTGTATGTTTAGATTATTCCAATGGTGGCATCACCTGACACCTGAGCAAAACAGATATTCAGCAAACACTTCAATGCTGTGGTACAACTTTGAACTAATTTTACATTATAGTTTAATATATCCATTATATGTATGTATGTTGATATATTTATATATATTTATATTTATTCATTTATAGTGGAGGACAAAGTAATTGCCCGCCTATGACATTTTTAATTTTCCCAGGCGCTTTTCAACAGAGCAAGCATTTTTCAACATAGCATTTATAAGAACAGAAATTATTGTTCCATTATTATTTTATCATGTGCATTAACTTCCAGTTAAATGAAAGCTGAAGGCCATCTTCCAATTTACACGTGCCAGCGTCGTCTGTGGTCACAAATATAAAAACTTCAGCAAGGGTTTCAGCTGTAACTGGGGAAGGCATCGAGCAAAAAACAAAAGAAATCAGTTTAGTTGAGTGGGACAAGGGTATAAAAACTTATCACAGCATTTCCAAGTGTCAAGAACTGGAGACAGATGTACCATCAAGAAATTCAGAGAGAGACATGTAATACAGAATGAGCCTAGCAGATGAAGGAAGGAAACGTTTTTAAAAACTGAAAACTGGTGAGAGATTTGCAAGAGGGGGCTGAGAGCTGATCCTTGATGCAGTCCCACTCCCTACTTGAGCTCCAATGTCACACCTACGGAACATCTCACCTCTGTCTTAAAGCTCTCATACCTGTCCTGAGCCAATCCAACATATTTCTCAGGCACTCTAGACTTCCTCATACTATAACACAGGTCCTCTCTCTGCACTCTGTCATAAGCTCTTTCTACACTAGATCTACAAAGGTATAATGCAGCACCTGCAGCCTTCTCTGAGAGTCTTTGAAATAAATTGGATTACCAATATATCCACTTTGTGGTTCAGAGAATTCATCTGAAATGGGCTGAAATGTCATTTTGTGAAAACTAGTGAGTAAATGAGAACATTGCCAATATTCGAATATCCTTAGAGATCAATAACTATAAGTCATTCACATTGAGCATGATGATAAAAAGCATATTATTATTCAACCAGATGCTTCAATCTTCTCACATTACTAAAAGAGACAGTGCCTCTCTTTTCTCTCATGTAGGATCATGGATCATATTTCAATTAAAAGTGCGTATGTCATGTTTATCACTGAGCTAAATCAACTGGACTGTCCCAGCTATGATGGTACCTGCATCGTAACTTTACTTGAGAAGTAATACATCACTCCCATCAGGCTTTGTGGTACTGATAGAATTAGCGCGACTGCACCGCTGCTACCGGCTGCAAGCCTGAACCTGAGGGGTCAGTCATCCTTGATGACCCCATCGCTCAACACTGAGCTGCTCAGGTGTCCATGCCTCTGCAGTTGGTGAAAAGCCATGATCATCAGTATCTGTGTTACAAATATTGTTGCCATTCCAGGAATGGATGGAGCAAAGGGCAATAAGGGGGAAGTCTTGCTTGGTGAACCAAAACATTCCATTTGCTGTGTGGTGTCACATGTAACTTGACATCTAGTCAGCAGCCTGGCCAACAGAGCTATTCTCTGAGGTTGCATAGGGTCTTGGCATTCCCATAATACCAAGCACTCACTGAGCCATGAACCAGTTGGAGCACCTGAGGACACAGTTCCTGCTGTATCATGGAGCTCAAGGTTGGCCCATTGACAGTGGTCGGCCTTCACCTTTGACCCCAGCCCTGACACCTCTATCCAATCCGGGCATTGGTTCATCAGCAGTCAGCCTCTCTCTGGAGCCAGAGTCCTATCTGCCTCATCGTTCTGCATAAATTGCTGCATAGTCATTGGGGGCCACTCTCCCTCTTTGCCAACACTTTGGCAAAGAGTGTACCATCAAGCAGTGGTCATGTTGGATGCCTGTTAGCTTTTTTATACCCAGGACTTGAGAGCTACTCTCTCCAAATTATCAATACAAGCACTGCGGACAGCAAAGTAAGAATTTCATTGTACAGGGAAACACGTTTCCACACTGTACACATGACAATAAACACTTTGAATCTTGAATCTGAATCCAAATGTGAATGTTGTCCCTGACATATCAACACAGTCTATCCACTATGCTAACAAATTTAGACCAATAATAGAAGATCCTCGGACATTAGCCAGCAAGAATTCTTGCACCACTTCCTGGCCTCCAACTTTAACCTTCAGTGACTTCCTCCATTTCATAATAGCCTTCTCTCCCCTAGTATCAGTGTCCTGTCATCAGCTGGACACTGGTTGGGGACCACTCTCTTGAGAGCTTGCCAGTCATACTTAGAAACACACAAGGTCGCACAACAGAAATATGGGAGCTTGAATCCTGCTGGGCCTGGCAGAGTTGCCCATCAAGTTGGCAGTGCAGAGATGGTCCTCCAGTGCAACCAATGTGCCTTGAAGAGGAGCTGGAAGCTCTCATTTCCCTTTGACTTGAAGTCCTTAGGTTTTAGAACCAGAACACGGCAGGTGCATGCAGGATGTCCAGGCTCAGCAGACCAGTAACAGTGCACCATTATGTAGGGTGCTTGCTGTCTAAGCCATTGTGGGCCTGCGGGCCTGGCAGACCTCTTCTGCCCCATTGTCACTGAAATCAGCCAATTACTCTGAACCCTAGGTTACTACATCAGGCCTACAGTTGTACATCTGCAGCAAGATGCAACTTCGGCAGGTAGCTTAATGCTCCCTGTTCCGGTCAATATGGTGCCTCCGTCTAAATTGCCTTTCTAGTGTACTAGTGAGTGCCCCGAGGTACTGCTGCTCTGCCTGATCCAAATCAAGGAGTATGCACATTGCTCTACCTTCCTGCATTTTATAGCCTTAAATACCTGCTACACAAATAAAATTGTTTATATTTTAAAAATATAACCGACATAAAACCAACAATGGCATCATTGGCTGTTGTGGCCACTGCCTGCCCCACCTTTCTGTGTTTCAAATTTCCATGCAGGTGTTCTGTGTTACCAAGCAGAACACCTGAAGTCAATCAACTGTGGCAAGTCACCGTGTGCTGACTACTTTGATGCTGGACACAATGATTCAACAGGGCTGCTGACATGCAGCTTGCCAAGGGGAAATGCTGTGTGTTTTTGTTTCTTCTCCTGTTTCAGGTAGCGGAGAGTTTGTTTCCCTTTGCTTTTTCTTCTTCTGCAAACACTTAGGTAGTGGATCATCCTCCTTATGAGGATGGTCTTTGTTTTATTCCTTTCTTTGGCTTAAGCCGCAGCCAAGCCGCTCCTTTTTCCTTCAAGCTTTTTTTTTTTATAAAAAGATTTTATGAAATACCAATTATGTTTGGTTTGATGTTGCTTCCCCATCCAAGCCGGGACATAACTGCATCATTGATCAATTGTTGGCATGTAGAGGTTGACTAAGGCCCTGTTTACACAACTGATTTTGGGTGAAAATGTAAAAATTTTGTGTTTTGGATGTCTGTCTACCCCAAGATTGCATTAGCGGTGCCTGAAAATGGAACAATACAGAAACAGGCTCCATTCTTTAGCAGGGGAACATGCGACACTTTGAAAATGGGCATGTGCACTAAGGTTGCCGTCAATTGTGCTGCAAGGGTGGGTAGACCATAAAAACAATTGCAAACTCCATAGTAGCTCTTGTTCCTCACTCTATTGAAGCTTTCAATGCTTCTTCAGCAAAGTTGGGCGTGACTACATTGCCTTGTAGTGTAGGTTCATTCGAAGCGATAATTCCATCTCATCGCTGGTCCATTCAAATTGTTCGATACACTCGGTGGAGCACCCATAATTGCGCTGAGACTGGGAGTGTCCCCATCGTTTTAGTTAACAAAATCACACTGCCAACTACTGGCCTGGCATATTTAGTATGGCATTTAATAAAAAGCCCTTTGTCACATCAGTTCTAAATACAGGTTAGTTAGTTAGGGCTCATGCGAGGGTCGGGGGGGCGTCCCGTCCCTGTGCGTTGAGCCGACCAGACGAACCAGTTTCTTCCAGAGCTGGCGGTCTTGTGCCAGCTGCTCTGCGTCCTCCAGGGCAACTCCACGTAATTGGAGGTCGCCCGCAATGACGTCGAGCCATCGGGTGCGGGGTTTGCCTGGTGGTCTTCTGCGGCCCCAAATACAGGATGTCAGCTAAATTTGACTACATATAACTATCATGGATGAACCATGAGCAGGGGGCAGTCTCTTGTTCAGCAACACGCTGTCCATGGTTATCATTTTCAAAACTGCACCTGCAACTTTTTGGAAAATAGCCAATGGGGGCCTTCATGTTCGAGTGGGAAACCCTTGTCTTACCAGTCTTCAACGCTGAACATGAAAGAGGTTGCTGCAGAGGGCGGCACGGAACATTGGCTCGCAGAAGAAGTGGTTGACTTGCCCAGATTGTTTTGAAGCTCGAATAAAATGAATGGAAGGCTGGACGCCGGTCACCTCTTTGTGCCGCCGGGGGGCCCCGCAGCGCCGGTGGCTCGCGCTCTGGAACAGCACGGAAAACACTCCAGGGACCTCACGAGCTCAGCGCGCGTGCCTAGAAATAGGGACGGGGCGGGAGGAGAAGGGGGGGGGGGGCGGACAAGCCGGGGTGTAAAAGCGGTCGAAGCGTCCAGTTCGCAGGCTGGTTTTTCTTTTTTTTTGGGCCGTTTTCCCTCGCTGTTCGTTTTCTTCAACAACCGCGCCGAATACAGCGCGGAATAAACGTGGGACGTTTGCATATGAGAGGAAGAGGACGAAGGAAGCAGTACAGGTCAGCACGTCGGTTACGCCGTCGCCGTTGACGCCGGTGGCGAGGAGCTCCGTTCACCTGCCCTTTGCGTTTTTTCCTAGCAGGTAGAGCGAAATGAGGCAAATATCGACCTTAACGGTCTTTTTTTTTCCCCCCTTCCCTACTTTCTAAGACATAAATTAATAGCAAAATCGTCAAAACCGGACGTCCTGGTTGTCCTTAGTCTGTCCGCGAATATGTACATGCGAGTATTGGCAAATAAAGGCAGCGTGTCATCACATTGCTAAGTTTAACCCCGTAGAACACAGACATAGAAATATTTGTCGAAAAAAAAATATCCGTGCTAAATTCTTGTCATTGGGGATGAGTAAGAAAATAAAAGTCCTATTTTTGGGAAGCAGCATTCAATGACCAAATGTGGCAGTGTAGCACATTTGCAACGTTGGGCTTTTTAAGTGGCATTTTGACATAAGTACAGTAACTACTACCACTACAAAAAGCAAACAACAATAACTGTATAATAACTTTATTCCAACTCAAATACTGTATACAAACTCCGAACAGATCAGGCAGAACATTAGTCATCATCGTAAGCCATGTAGCAGTTGCGCCTCTCGTTGAAGCACAGGCGAACCTTGCACTTGACACATGAAGTGTCAGACAAACCATCATTGCAGACTTTACATCTGACACGGTAATGTTGTATATTTGCAACAGTGGGAGCTACAGAGTTAAAAGTGACATTCATGGAGGGAGATGAGCGAAGGAGGTCAGTGGAACAGACTCACTGCCGCAGCCGTTTTCTCTGTCACTTGTCCTCCTCCTCCGCGTCACTTCAACCTACATTCAAATGACCTTAGCCTGGTTTTCATTTCCCACATACAAGATGACAATATATCGTGGAAAGACGCTAGATTGTGCAAAATGCTCCAGAAAGAAACATTTTTTTTTCTTGTATGCTGGATCCTTTGAGACTATCATGTTTTAAGATTGATGTTGGCAAAAAAAGGTATTATATACAACTCAATGGACACAAAACCATGCACTGAGTGGTCGTATACAGTGTGCCATTCCATTCCCCACATAAGAATAAGTGGTTCATTCTTAGATGTAGGTCTAGTCAATAAGCCTAAATATTATAAAATACCTAGATCCTTTGAATTGCCATTTTTGGGGGTAAAGAGAAACATGTTGCTGCCTAGTCTTTTGGATTTCCAATCATGTTCTCCAGATATCATTGATCCCACTGGTTCAGAGCTCACATTTCAACGTCATTTTTTATGAATAACTCTTCTGGAATGGAATGCCAGCTAATCATTCCCTATGACACCACAACTCATTCGAAGATTTCAAAATCCATCTAAATAATTGCAAGCATTTTATTTTCTGTGGCCATGGTTAGTTTTCAGTCTTAGCCCATCTCGATCTGAAGGTCTTTGTCCTCTGTGGGTAAAAAGCAGCAGAGCTTAAAGTCAAAATAACTTAAGAGATTTATTCCCACAGTTAATCAGCCACTTGGTGAGAGAAAAAGAAAAGTTAATGTCACTTGAAAAAAAAACAAAAAACATTGACCTGAAAAATTCTTATTAAAATACCAGCTGAAGGTTATGGTGACATCCAGCGGTGAAGTTGCAGATTGCAGCTGTCTTTTTACAGTTTCTAATTTCAGTCGTCCTGTTCAGTTGGTCATAAGTCTACTTAAAAACCAAGGTCATCTGGTCGGCTGGTCACCAAAGGCGTAATCAAATCCCCCCTCAGTGACATACCGAACCATATGGCAAAAATCCAATAAATGTTATCATGGCACAAAAGCTCATTACTGTGTGTGTGTGTGTGTGTGCGTGCGTGCGTGTGTGTGTGTGTGTGTGTGTGTGTGTGTGTGTGTGTGTAAACGCATGTACACACATTTGGGATGGAAGCATCTTTTCCATCCCCACCCTTCTCAGCACCAATGGAGTATAGGAACATTTACTGAACCAGCAAAGCTATCAATGACGTAATCCCCCCCCAAACCACTTCCTCTTTCCAGAAAGCGAATATGAACACAATCTGAGGCAATTTCACGATTGCGGGATTGATGATAATTGCATTCAGTCAGCCAAGAACACATAGGAGGTGGGCATAGGAAGTAGGTTCTGAAAGGCAGAAAGGAGGAGGATGAAAAATGAGTTAATGTGCAGTGCAGCTTTGTTTGTTCTTGGGTGTTGTTGGTGCACTAATCGCACTGGGAGTGAAGGAAACATAAGCATTGTAAGTGGAGGAAGATAGTAGGAAGTCTGTTCATCCTGACACAGCCTGAAGTGTTGTTGACATTAACCGCCCAATGGCCTTTCAATGGCCAATCTTTTGATGGGTGTTCACAAGGTCCTTTCCTGGAAGAGAATTATACTTCTGCCTTGGGCTAATGGGTGAAATCCGTTACACGTTATTAGATGTCATTCATGGGCATTTTAAGATTTACCACGTTGTAGATGTTCAGTTGCCTCTTGTTGGACCAATGTAATATTCATGGTGTTTGTTGAAAATGGGTAGATGAGCATGAGTCAGACAGACAACATGTGAATTGGATGTTTGTCATCACAAAGCATATCATGTGAGAGCTCCTCAGGCAACCTAAGGCTGGAATATTATTTCAGTTTTTAAACAAGGACTCTTCCTGTTTTTGTGTGGCTAAAAAAGCTTGAATTTTAAGTTTTTCCACATCAGTGTTGCAGTTTGGTTAAATTTTTTGACCCATGGGGTTGATGACAGCTAATAAGAATGCAGGGACACAGAGTTGGACATGCGTTTCTGGTTTAGTCGACATCCAATCATCAAGTGAGCAAGACTACCTCTAGACGGAGTCTTGCTGATTTTATTGCAAACAGATCACGTTATATAATGTGTTTTATACTTTGCATTAATATGCATTTTCCATTATCCAGACATAGATTCAATGTTCATCACAAATGTAGCTCATTGCCTGTTGTGTTTATAAAAGACAATATCCACAGTCAGATAGAATGAGTAGGGAAGGAGACTCAGTTCACTAGGTTACACAGAAAATAATTCTCGTGGGTTTTGGATTTGAATTAGGTCATAATGCAGAGTGCATATATTATGAAAGATAAAGCGCATTTAGTGAGTTTTTCGGGTTGAACGTGATAGCTTCGTCAGTGTGCTTGAGATTATCATCATTGAACAGTGTCCTTGAAATTCAGACCTGTTTGCTTCTGATACTTCATTGCTTGAAAGTCGTAGGACAGTTAAGGTCAGGGTCGATTCAGGAGTGTCAGTTCTGCTTAAAACGTTTTATATATATCAGATTTTTTCGTCGTAGTTCGACAGTTTTTACTATTTGAATCAAATTCCTATAGAAAATAGCAAAATATATTTGTCCTTTTACTCTCCATTTTGGAAAACTATTTTATCCCGTGTTTTGTTATTTGTGTGTGTGTGTGTTCCAGAGAGGAAGAGAACTGGAGGGGTGCAGGAAATACAACAATACAAACCAAGCATGTGATGACCACCATTACACAATCCACTATTGTCCGCAGCATTCACCTGCCATTGCTGTTTTGTGACACGGACGTCAAAGTTTTAACACCAAGCGAAGTCCCTGAACCTCGCTATTATATTTTTGTCAATGGAAACTGAGGAAGGAAATTCATTATAAATCCAGTGCTTAATTGTATAAATGAATTATTTTAGTGGAGTAACATATGAGGGAGTAATGCAAATTGAATAGAACAAGCTCAGTCGATTATGTTTCTCAACAGATGTTTTATAATAATAAGCAGATTGATACAAAAGTACTGTAAATCCAGAATTGACAATTACATCTACAGGGGTGTAAGGTTGTCCTTTGGTTGTCCTCTCTGTTACATACCAAGGTTTGGAATGGTGCTCGCATTGTGCCTTTGTCTCTGGAGGTGTTTCCTATTGGGGTGTGACCCTGATTCTGGCAATAGATTTAAAAGTTGGAGTTGAAAGTTATTGTTAGACAACTGGGATTGTTTTGTTCTTCAATTTTTCTATTTTGAAGAATCAGGCAGTCTATTAATCTTATCATTCAGTCTTTTTTTTACTGAATGAATGAGAGAGGGAAGATAAACCATTTACAGTCCTCAAAGGTCAAGAACCAACTTCTAATTGGTTGAAATCCAAGAAGGTTAGCTCTCCAAACACATTAAGCAAACAAGATAGCTCTATTTCTAAAATGTGACCTGATTAGGTTTAGCATTTTGGCATGAAAGGTGATGATAGGTTTTTCTTTTTCTTTGCCTAATCTATGTTCACCTGATGTTTGTGGATATTGCTGTTACCCTTAATTTCCTAACTATAGTACCTAACTGTCCTACCTGCCTACCTACCTACCTACCTACCTATCTATGATTTAATCATGGCAGAAAAAAGCATTTCTTCAAGAGCAATAGGAAAGGGATATGTAACAAATAATATGAGGGGAAAATAGTCATTGATTTATATTATGATGAACATCATTAGCTGTCCCGGTAATGTGTACTTCTAAAAGACTAGTGCTGACCTCTGATGTTCTGCGCTCTTTATTTTCCTTTGGGATGAATAAAATTCAGTTCAGGCATTTTTCATAGGACTGGGGGGCCGTCATGGCTTATGCCTAAATATAGATACAGTTTATGCAAAAATGTTCGGAAGGAGTTTATTAAAGTGTTGAATAAAATGGTCATGGTCCAGATTGGAGGATTTTACTCGGACTTTCGGTTTGAGGAATAATTTAATGATGTGTTCTGTGCTTGCAAGAAATTTAACAACATCTCTTCTAAATTATTCAAAATACTGTAACACTCAGGAGTCAGGATTTAATCTCTTTGATGTTTAACTGGGATAGCGGAGTCAATGACAAAAATGCATCCAAATCAACAGGGAAAGACAGCATTGTCTGGTCGAGGCCTGCTGGCTATCACAAGCTGTTTTCTTTCTGTGTGACCCCTTCTTCCTCTGTCTTTTCTTTCTGTAAATAGACAGGCGATTACTGCACTGGAAGGCTATCATACAGGAGGCAAAAAAAGGGAAGAGATAGGAGACAGCGATCCTTGCTTGTTATGTCTGGGCATATCATTCATTGAGACTTCTGTATTTTTTACAAGCATATGATTCTATGATCTGTCAGCGCATCAGTAGGAAAAACACATTGATATTGGATAATGGGGGGGTTCCAGTTATTAGCTGACAAGAAGTCTTTTCAGGGATTTTGTGTGTCACTGGCTGATTTTGCATGTATGAATGCACCAAGAAATATTAGTCACAAGTCCTGTAAGTTTTAACTAGAATGTTTTCTGATTTCTAACGATTATTACATTATTAAACAACTGTTATTTGTATACAAACCACCACAATTTCCCACGATACCCTTGTCAAATAATGCAACTAAGTTATGTTGTACAAATTAAACCTAATGATAAGGTAGCTGGTCTGTGGTGTGTTTCAGAAGTAATCTCAAGCTGTCTAAACATAGTTACCTGCACTCCAGTGTATCTTGTGAATTAGTGTAAGTCACTAATCTTATCATGACTTAAACTGTGCTTTTGAGGCCATGGGAATGTCATACAGCTAGTTTTACCAAACCGTTTGCTTCCTCTAGCATCAACAATCCTGGTCAAAATAAACATCTCCCGTTCTAGCTATTAGAATCTAAACTTCAAAAAGATGGATAGATTCATAATTTCCACATTATGTTGCCTTTTAATGTTAAAGGCTAATGTTTAAAGCTACTTATATTTTCATAGATTACATATATATTTTTGGATGTAATTTGAATGTAATTTTTTCACACCCATTCATTAGTGGCCTGCTCATGATTGCTCTCATGATGACTGTTATATTAAAAACAGTAAATAGATGATTAGAAAAGAAGTGAGAGACACATCGATGTTGGCTCCTGATCCAGAATGTTTTCAAAGCTGTCCATGTTTTTACTGAGCCCACAACCTCTTTATATCTGAACAGTGATATTGCTGGATTGCATTTTGGCCAGCTGCTCTGGTGTTAGTGTTATTCCAGCTCTCTGTCTGGTGCTTGGAGATGTGTACACAAATGGTCATACTCTGACTGCAGACCTGCTTTGCAGGAGCATTCCAAGTTTGGTATTAGTATTCAGCCTGGATAGTCTTACTTCAGTGCTTGTCAAGTTCTCTGTTGTTGTTGTATTTAGGCTGTGTCAATGAACCCACAGAAGAATCTAAAAGAGAAACATTTGCAATGACATAAATAAACCTCCAAAATCAGTGCATTTAATTGCAGTCTCATTGTCTTTTCATGCTTTCTATAAATAGGTTGGTGAAAAATAACCCTGATTCTAGTTGTTTGCCATTTTTAGCTTATGGTCCACAAAGCTACCTTAAACAATACAATACCAATACAAAAATGGTTATTATTTTGTCTCTTACCATTGACACTATGGTTGGCTTCAGTGTGTTGTCTCCCTGGAGGTTTCTGTTGGGCTTGTCATGGTTGCCACAGCCTCAACATCCATATGGTCAGGCCAGATCTGAGTAATTTTTGCTTGGATAAATGCTGAAACTTAATGAAATGAATAATCTTTAAAATCTGATGTTTTCATAATTGGCTGAGTTATTGTTGTTGTTTTCTTATTTTAATGTTGAATTAATGAACTCCTTTGTGTTGGAGCATTCGCGCCTTTCATTTTTGACAAATTTTCCAGTGTTCACAGCTACCTCCTTGGAAACAATCTTCTGTTTACGTAACATTTAAACTGTCTGGGGCTTTTATTCCACCAACTTCCTCCTCTGTTTTACTGCATAATAGTTTGACTTTATTAACATGATTTACTGTGCATCAAGAAAAGGAATGAACTGTTGCAAATGCAGTCGAAATTAGGATTAATATTATTTTAACTTGTTGTGTTTGCAGAGTTTTATCACAGTTTGTTATTGATTTGATGTCTTCTTATAAAGTCTTTGCCTTCATAGAGTTACCAGTCTTCTGCACTTTACCACAGATAACACGGTTTTCAGATTCTGGAAATGTCACCATGCATGCAGAGTCATTTTTATCTCTTTATTTAATTTTAGAAAGATTTTTTTTTATCACCTATGAAGAAGTACAGTGTAATTTATTTTTATCTTTAACTTGTGTCTTCATTTTTATGTAAACTAAATTCCAGTGCATGAAGTGTGAGATATACATTTCAGTCTTTTAGTTTTCCTTTTTCAACTGAGCAACTTTCAATGTGCTATCCTGATTGAGGAGTCACAATTGATTATTTGGATTCATATTTACATTTTACAGTGCATAGTCTCATATTTTATGATCGCATGACATGTTGAATCTGTGGTGCATTGTTGAACTCCATCATTATGGGCAATAGTGTATTCTGTGTATTTATGCTCCTGTGCTTAACCAAACTACAGATGAAAACACTATCGTGAAACTCATGAATAGAGGTGTTAAATATTATGCTGGAGGAATTTCTGCTGCTCCAAATGTCAGTAGGGCGGGTAGTTATTCTGAATTCACTCTTAAAATAGATTTGAAGAAAGCAGGTGAGAACTTAATGGTCTCTATCAGAACATCATGTATTTCTTACCATAAAAGAATGACGCTTGTGAGCAATTTTGTTTCCTCTGGAAAGACCTGAGGCATTTTTTGAGGAAATACTGTCAAATTCTTTATGGCGGTGACCCTTTTTCTTACTTCCACAAATAAACAGTTGTGCGTCTACTGTTTTCCACTGTTCTTTGGAATTGATACAAATATCTTATCATTAGTGCTCACTTGAGAAAGTCAGTCGCTACGCAGTCTCTGCATTCTACTTCTATCTGTGAAGTGAATTTGTGTCCCCGAGTGCACAAGCAATTAATGGTGTAGTGTCCCAGTTTTCTTTTAGATTGATTTTACATCACGGTTAAAGTTACAGTATTTTTAGTTGAAGAAATGAAATATCTTTTGGTCTATAATTCAGGAAATTTGTATACCTATTGCTTTTGATTATTGCAAGGTGTTGTCAATTTTAGATAGAAAATAACATGGTAATGATACTTACATTTTGAGAGTTATTAACTCAATTATTTGGCTGTTCTCAGATGAATCGAAGTACATCAGACTCCATCCAAATGTTAATGCTGCATTGTTTTCCCATAAATTGTCTGCATTTTATGATTGATAAAACAGCTCAACATGACCTCTGTCCTTATGAATCCAGCCAAAACTTGCATGGTGACTGCTTGTGTAGTCTTAGCTTTTTCCCTTCTTGTAAGGCCATGACTTCAATAACGAATAGAAATAACTGATTATTCTCTCATAAGGTTTTCTCTATATAGACTTTCCTCTAGTCAGATACTGGTAAACCAGCTCTGTCTTGGATGGATGTCTGTATCAAATGTTTCACATTCTCTAGGTCCTATATTAATATAACGGTTTGTCATTCATGTTGATCTAGAGAATAGGGTTAGATGGAGAAGGTTGATTTGCTGTGGTGACCCCTGAAGGGAAAAGCCGAAAGGAAAAGAAGAAGAAAGAAGATGTTTGTCATTCATGGTGAATACAATCATGACAGTGGCTCAGTCAAGGTGTTCTCGAGATATAAAGACAATCAGATGGGAAATCTCTACAGCAGGGGTGCTTAATACGTCGATCGCGATCTACCAGTCGATCGTAAAGGTAGTATTGGTAGATCGCATGACATTGAAAAAATAGACGTCAGCCTATCACTCAGCCCATCACTTGATTGATATACAGGGCAGCCAATCAAATGACAACTGAATTTTCCGACAGTTAGGTCACTGCGCAAACGCAAACAAGGCGCTAAGTGCAGCAAAACTAACAAGCTAATCAGCGAGTTACCCCCAGTTTTAAGCCCTCGCTTTTTTGATCTACCTGGTAGATCATTTTGATTTGGTCACTTTACAAGTAGCTCGCATGGTGAAAAAGTGTGAGCACCCTTGCTCTACAGCTTTTCACACAACAGCTTCTTATTTCATACACACAAACTGGAATTGCAGAAAAATGATGTAGCACAATGAAAGAGATCAGCACATTACAAGGGCGAGTTGCTATTCTAATGAACATTGCTGGCTTTTTTGGAGGGAAACATTACCTCTGCTTTTATTGAAACTAAAAGTAGTTGTGAAATTAAAAATTAGAATATATGCGGCCTTTCGATTGACTGGAAACTGGTCCAGGGTGTGCCACGTGTCTTACCCTATGACAGCTGGGATTGGCTCCCGCCCCACTCCAACCCTGAGTGGAGGATAAGTGGCATACACAATGGCTGTATATGTACACACACACATATATGCATATTTATACAGAGAGCGAAAGAGACAGAGAGACACACGCAGACAGAGAGAGAGAGAGAGAGAGAGAGAGAGAGAGAGAGAGAGAGAGAGAGAGAGAGAGAGAGAGCGCGAGAGAGAAACAGGCACTGCCACTGGTTAAGCCAAAGCCATCAATATGTACTATAAATTGATTAATTTGATTAATTAATTCCTCATCTATACCAATTATCCAGCACTCAGGGTCATGGGGGTTCTAGAGCCTATCCAAGCTGGAACCTGGAAGCAGGCAGTTGCCACTCCATCACAGGGCCACATTTAGAGACATATCACCACTGACTTCTCATTCATAGAATATATAGAGTAATTCATCTTCAGCAGAAAGTCATGTTGTCAGGATAAGTTTTTAGGTCAATCATAATACATTTATCATCTTATCTTTCTTTTATAGAATTGCTTGTTTTTTTGCTCATTTGGGTCAGAACCTGTCAATAGTGTTTTTCTGGTAGGAAGATCCAACATCAGTGTTAGTAGCATCAGGGCTTGTTATTTAGCTGACATTAGCACAATATTGCTGTAGTAAATTGTAGAAGTTCTTTCCTGTGCATCCTGATGTTTGCCAGGTCATACTGGCTGAACATTTATACACAATCATTGAGTGATCATCAACTATTGCTAACGAACTAGTGACATTGTATTTGTCTCATAGTTCTGGAGTTGAAGTGAAAGTACACATGCTCCTGAAACACCAATGCCAAGTCCTAAAGAACAGTCCTAATAATTAAATATTTGTCCTTATATTTTTTTCATTCTGACATAGTTTCCAAAATAAAGAAGTGAATAGAAGCTTGTATTCCAGGATTAGGAGGAAGGGTTCACATTATTGCATTTTTCGTGAAAGGTGGATACATGTGTGCCTACATCAACAACCGCAAGAGAGGTGATGACAGAAGAAAATACCATCACCCAGTGATCCTCCCCTCCATCCTTATCCATTTAGTCATCATGTCTCAATCATCTGCTCTCTGCTCGCCTCTTTCACACAGCCTCCTAGGGTCTAACAGGAGCTGAAGTTTTAAGTCAGAGTGTCATGGAGGAGGTTGGGGGGCGTACAGGAAGGGAGGAGTGGGTAGTCACAAGGTGGATGTTTTTGGTGTGTGCTTAGGAGGGCCGGCACAGAAGGGGTCTTTGTGCGTGAGGGCATCTGGATAAACGAACATGCTCACATACGCACTCTTTGCCCATGACATCATAGCTTACTGAGTGGCTGGTAGGAATGTTACTCAGAGAGGAGAGGATTTGTGAAGGACAAAGAAAAGCAGAGACGGGAAGGGAGGAAAAGGAGAAGAAGAGGAGGAAAAGGCTTGGCCAGGAAAAACTCAGCCACTCCCACTATCTGGAACAAGGCAAAGCAAGTTAACTAAGCTGAGCTGAATCATTAAACAGAAACTACTTTTTGAAAAAGGACTGATTAGTTTCCCAATAAAATGAAATAGATTAATTCATATAAAAAAAAAACTGACATGTCAATGGGGGCTTGACTTCGGAGATGAACCATGGATTAGCAGTCACGACAGTTGACCAAGTCACAAGATTAGTTGGTGAGTATTTATCTCTTTAAAATATTGTCATAAAACTTCCCAGATTTTATATGGACTTTCGATTAGTAATGAGAGATAGATGATATTATACCATGGCTTCCCTTTATTCCTGAGTTTCATAAAATGTGTTCCCTGAGAATAAAATCCTGTCAAATTTTGATGAAAACAAGAACAAATTACTGAAAAATAACCGAGAGACAAATTGTGCGCTTGACAAAGTACTGCTTCTACGATGAGTACTATTCTGTTTCTGTGGGCTTCAGCAATTCCATAATTTTTAAATTTTGGTTTAACAGTTGCTATACTAGGAAACTGCAGCTGGCTGCATCCTAACATGCACGTTTGTCAGAGTTGACAAACTATTATTTGACGCCAACATTTCCGAGATGGGATCTTGTTTGATTCTGAACTGATATCAGGCTCAAATTTGTTTGATATTTAACCAAAAAAATAGAGCTAAACAGTAATGTGCTACACAGGAGTCCATGTCTTCTAGGACATAATTGGGCTTTTGCCTTGCTTGTGTGTTCAGTGGAATGTATGTGTGTGTTGTCCAGGGGATGTGTCTCAGTGTGAAACTTAAAGAAGGGGATGGGTCTGTTTGTGTGAAACATTATGTTTACTTTTATGTCAGGATGTACTCAGGATGTGATATTTAATTCTTGTAAATGTTTTGTAGATTGTACTCGCCTCCGGCATCTCATGCATGCATGGGACCACAGTATTTATCTTAAAAATTATTTTGAGTATCCTTGTTTAAAAATGTTATTTTGAGTATCCCTGTGCTTTGTAGATTTTGTTGCATCCCAATAAGGGTGTAACGACTGCACAGATGTGTTGAGAATTTTTTATTTATTGACATCGATCTGATGCTTAGATGTGCTTCAAAAGTACTACCTTTAAGGGACATCCTAATCCTCGTTTAGAATTCAAATTTTAAAAGAATGGCTTTATCTTTGATCTTAACTTCACTCCAAAAGCTCAGCCCCTAATTTAAAATCAGTTTTATTCTTACTCTTAAGAATTTGACTCCAGCTGAGACATGGATAAATTGAGGCGCTCCTGGTGCAGGTTGCGCATATAAGCACCAATGGGCATTTAAATGCTAGAAGTATATTAGCCTATTTCTTCTCTCAAACTAAAACTAAATATACATATACTCATAAACACCTGCCTGGACCAATAACCATAACTTTATCTCTCATCATAACCATTAGACTCTGAGCTTTAAGCATGGCTTAATTATGCTTGGAATGTCTGTTCACCTCAAAGGGGGACAGAAGCACACATGAGTAGGCATCCATTATACAACTGCAGGCTTGAAGGAGCATATTAATACAACCAGCTACTGTACAGCCAAATGCAGACCTTTTTTTTGTTTTCAGAGAAGAATAACATAGCATATGAGACATTCCTGTTGTACTGCGTTCCTTCAGCAGTAACAGGATATCCTCCCCCTCTATTTTGTCCTGCCTGCTGGACACATGCTTGCATTCCTACAGATGCATGCACTTACTCCCAGAGTATACGATCGGTATGTTGGAAAAAGAAGATTTTGAGTTCAATAGAATTGACCCAATAGTTGATAATCCCATGGTTGGTAATATCAATAACTGGATAGGAAATCAATGGGCTTGGTGATGAGCAAAACCTTGAATTGTGGGAGCAAAGAATTAACCTGGAGATGGAACAAAAAAGAGAAGTTATTGATTATTTCAAACATTTTTGTGCTAATGGACTGTGCCGATGTGTTGTTAAACAAAGCCTACTTTTGCTGATACTGAAAGGTTCCTTTCATTACTTAGCTAAATGAGAAATGCCTTTAACACTCGTCATTAAATTTGATATAAAATCTATTTCTTATGCCCACTTACCGTTTGCATAGTATATTATTTAAGCCTTGTCAGGGCTGTGATAGTCAGGTACGTGGATCAATCACTCAGTCCATTGCTTGAGCCATGGCCATGATATGTGGTAAGAACTGTAATGGATTGCCATAAAATTGCACTAAAAGTAATGCCAATAAATTTGATGATCTGCTGATGCTAATGGACAGGAATACGGGACACACCCATTTAGAATATCTGAATGCTTAGTTGAGAATCTTTGCAAGATGAAAACCAGTCACATTGACAACATCAGAGAATCTGTATTTCGGACGTCGGCATACAGAGAAGTGACAATGGCACTCTACACAAACTCACAAAACAATGACAAGTGGCATTTTCTCACATTTTATTGTCGGACCAGCGAGCTGGAAGGGAAGGTTCCGACTATAGTGGTTAACAATGTAGCCTCATAACATTAAGCCTCCTTGCTGGGAAACTTGCCTTTTGATGTGAAGTTAGCATGTTCTTCCTTGCATTAGTATTTTCCTCCATGCATTAGCTCCCTCTGAGTACTCCAAACTTCAAACTTCCTCCTAGTGATCTGTCATCTTGCACGTTAGTTAGGATGTTGTGAAACAGGATGGAGGAAGGAAGGGTTGGTCCCTGCTGGTCCTAGATATATTTCAACAGAGCACCACCTACTGGCTGGAAGTAGTAAAGACAATCTATTTCCTCTGCAAACTTGGACTGCTTACCGCTATTGCAGATGCATATCTTAGTATATTTGTGAGATACCTGGTAAGATTATAAGTCTTTTGATTGAATTTGATTCTTAAATACCCGATGACCTGTAAACATAGGCTGTTGTTGAGTTGTACAGCTTCTCTAAAAATGTGAAAACTGCATATACCTACATATTATTGCTTGTGTTTGTTATGGCAGCCAACCAAAGATGTCGGTGACGCAGTACCGAGGGAGCGATCACTGAAAAGCGTCAGTTTCCAGGAGTCGGTCAGCATCATCACTGACCAGCCCCTAATCATGGAGATTGAAAGCAACCAGATGCAACACAGCTGTTTCAATAGCCCAAGTAGTCAAGCAGCGAAATCAGTTCGTGTGATAGAAGAGACCTCCGAGGAAGAGCAGGTATACAGAATTATCCTGACATGTATATGTTTTTCGATCATTAGTCTCTCGGAATGTAGCAAGTAGGAATAATTTATTACGAGCTGAGTTGTAATTGATCTGGTTGTGTTGCAGCCTGCTGGAATACTCCAATTTATTGATTTACCTTTTTTTTCTTTCACCTGGTTCATTTGGAAATGTGCTACCGGCACCAGTTATTAGAGACGCCTGCCAATGGAAACTCCTCCCCCTCCCAAGTCAGCAAACCGACTGCCATCAACAAAAGCTCTCCCTCAGTTTGTGTGTCAGCTGCTTCTCTTGTCAGTCAAGATTCAGTCATTGTACACTGGGATAGGCAAACTCCATTCCCTGAACAAGAGGAGCGCCTTGTGAGGACTAACGGACAAGAGGAAGAGGGGGATTCATGTTGCAGCGGTGCCAAGTTTAAGCTAAGAGCCTTCCAGGAGGAGAGACGGCCTGCAAAACTGTTCACCCCCGGAGAGGAACAGCAGGTCAGAGTGACGCGGAGACGAAACTCAGAGGAGGTAAACAGCTCCTAAATAATTAATCAGCTGTAGTATAAACTGTGAAAGACATATAGATACCAAAACTCATCACTGCTTCTTGTATCAATGTGGTTTGTATAACCTGCATTATAAGTCATATATAAGAATGATGTTGTCCACATGCTTGACAGATAAAGAAACAGAAGTGAAAAATTGATATTCTGAAATCAGCAGATGAAAGTACCCTGGAAGATTAGAAAATTTAAAAAATCCTCAATGTATTTCCTCTTTTATGCTTCTGTTTCTAAGCTTGTCTTGGGCAATATAACTGGTTGATGGAGGCAGACAAATGATATGGGGGTCGGGAAGGCCCCACTGGATATTCACATTTGCAAAAAGAGGCAAAAGACTCTTCCATTAATAATATGCACTAACCCCTTCAGGTACAAGAGCTGGAGCGTGAACGTCAGGAACTGATCCGAGATCAGGCAGTGAAGAAGAACCCTGGGATTGCTCAACGATGGTGGAAACCCCCCCAGGAGGTAGTTTGCATCTGAAGCCCTGATTTTATTTCAAACCCAGTGACATATTATCACACAGCATCTGGGTTTCTCTTTGGTTGTTTTCTTCATTTCAAGGTTCCTTTGGAAGAGCAATTGGACATGGAGCAGCTTGAGTCTCTCAGGAAATATCAGGAGAGGAAACAACAGAGACAGAATCATGCTCATGCTGACAGACAGGTAACACGTACACACACAGACACTTCCATTCTGGTGCATTGTAAATATGTGATTATATAACTATAGGAAACACTCAAACTCTAGTTAAAATGTATTTCGACAATAGAAACATTTTTCAAACAGACATATACTATTATACATGACGCATTATTGTAATGTGGACTGCTGCCACGTATTTGGGCCAAACTGTTATATTGCATACGATAATGCAGTACTTGTTGAAATTCAGCGTTGTAATTCCATTTTTTCTTTTGTTTTTCTACCCTCTCACCTCCCATGATTGTTCTAGGTGTCGACCCCCTCCACAATTGTTACCTTTGACCCAGAGCTAACTCAGAAGGAGGAAATTGTGGACAAAACCATTGACTTCTCGTCTGCCAGGAAGCAATTTCTGCAAGGGGAGAACACCAAAAACTACGTAGCCCCTCACATATATTCGGCAAAACCGTTCTCCAAGTCCATTACCAGGGTTGGCCATGAGAACGCTGACAATGCCGTAGAAACAGGAGAGAGTCATGTTACCTGGTCTGATGATGGTAATGGAGGGGAATTCACCTGTGCACGAGCTGTAATGACAATCTTACCTGGCGATGAGCAAGGGAAGTGTCATTTCCACTCAGGCTTTCACCCAGAGGAGTCTGACTCGGGATTGGATGAGGTATCCATTCGCTCTCAGGACACTACTGTGTTTAGCTTTGATAATGTGTCAGACAGTGGGGCTTCACTACCGCCTACCCCTCAGCCAACCACACCGATCAATGGGCAAAATGTTGGGAGTTCGACAGAAGACGAGCTTGAGTACCATGCCGGTGTACTGGTCCAAAATGCCATCCAGAATGTCCTGGTCTCTCAGAACGGACATGAATGGGAGTCGTCTCTCCCAAACGTGAATTATTCTTCATCAGCGAACTCGCCCATGTCTCCAAGTAACCCCATGCCAGTATGTTCCTTCCCTCAAACTTCTGATGGAGAGTCCGGTCACCATTCACCAGTTTCCTCAAGTCCTGATCCATTAAGCATGCCCTCTAACCTAGAGAGTCAGCCAGTGGTCGGAGCCATTTCTCATGAGAAGTCATTAGAAAGAGACCTTGCTCAGGATCAGCGGCAGTCTACCTATCCAGTACAGGAGTCCCAGGCCCAGTCATCTCAACCACCTCCTCCTCAGCCCACTTCACAAACACAGAGACACATTGAGAGGGGGCCAAGGATCAAAATCCAGTCTTCCTACACCAGAGCACTAGCTTCATCAGCCACAGCTCCAGCTCCAGCGTCAGCTCCAGCTTCAGCTCCAGCTTCAGCTCCAGCTCCAGCTCCAGCTCCAGCTCCAGCTCCAGCTCCAGCTCCAGCTCCAGCTCCCGGTCCAACAGCTGCCCCAGTGGTTTCTGGCCCTCGACCAACCCAAGTCTGCCGTCCACCTTCGCCTCCAAGTCCTGAGAAACCAGAGTTCAGCTACTTCAGTAAATATTCGGAGGCAGCTGAGCTGCGTAGTACAGCAGCAGTAACACGAAACCCCGAGGTGGAGGTTGCCAGTGGCCCGTTCCGCCTTCGGTCCAAGAAGCAGCAAACTTTGTCCATGATTGAAGAAGAAATCCGAGCAGCTCAGCAGAGAGAGGAAGAACTAAAGAAACAAAGGGAGGCACAGCCAGCTGCTGTTGGCCCTGGAGACATGTCACACAGCAGTCATGGTATGGCACACAAAGGAATGTGGAAAACCACCATATCCCCAGCAGACAAGATGAAGACCAACAGCCTGCCAACTAAACTCACCCTGACAACAAGGACAGCACCAGGTTAACCCACAATCATCTGTCTCATTATTCAGTGTAATATTACTATGTGCTACGAGATCAATGCTGTTAGAGATGCACATTTTTTTCACTTCAGAGAAACAATGCTTTCAAAAGGGAACTGAAAATTGACTTGCTCAACAAAATCCAGTTATAATATTGCGTAAAACAGATGTCAATCTGATATCTGTTGTGTACGGGATTCCAGTACCAACAATTTCATTATGTAAGTCTAATCCATAAATGTAATGGTATTATTCCATGATGGGGATGTCAATACTGATCTGTTTACTTTAAATATCCATTTGATAGGCAATTCTGTATTTCTCTTGTTTATAAGCAAATACTCTTTGTTTCATTGTCATCATTGATTTGCAGGGAAGATTGAAAAGGTTCGACACGCTCAAGCTGTCTCGCCATCGCCCTCGGAGGGTGCTCAGTCCGATGCCGGTAGCGAGGACTCTGGAAGTTCACGGGCCAAAAACTTTATGGAGATACTCATGGAGGACTATGAAACACACAAAGTGAAGAAACGGGAGAAAATGGAGGATAACAGCGTAAGTATTTAATGTTGAAAATATTAATACAGGCAAAATAAAAATAAAAATTCTATTGTAAATGTTGAAGTACATATTTAAATGTTAACATGGATGGCTGTCATATTCTTGCATATCTATTTGTAGTCCATAGTTTTTATTTTTATTTCAGTAATAAAATCCTTTTTACTCCAGGCAACAGAGCAAGAAAGATCAATAATGTATCACATTGACTGATACTCGTGTAAAAATTGTCAAGACATTATCTAGACATTGAATGTCCTTTGACTCGGTATGATGAGCTAATATCAGAAGAACTGCATATCTGAATCCATACACTGCTGGCATGTATGAATATTGTTCAACACTGGAGGGAATTTACCAGCAGGAAATGAAATTGAAAGCCTGAGAATGGAAAAGTATTGTCCAGTGCCTTTATTGCCAAATCATCCATGCTGAAAATATAAAGTATTGAGTTTGTCCGACTGTACTCTTGAAAATCTAGCTTGAGGCAATATTACAGTCCTCCACCTGCACACTGTGTGATGCATTTGAAAAGGATGACGCTAGACCGTGGTTCATAAACATCTAGAGATCATCTGCGACACAGTTTTCTATATTTGATACTAATCTTATAATTTGTCCTTGATTACATCACGTGTTGACTTTGTGTACTTTTCCTTCTCCCCTTACTGGTTGGTCAGTATGCCCAGTTGTTGCTGGCGAATGAGGTACATGCCAAACCCTGTTCAACTTAAGTACATCCACTAGTAGACCTGGGTCAGACAAACTAAAATAAAATAATATGCGTAATATATACATTATATGTTGTATACATACAGTGTGTATATATACACTATATACTAATATAGCTGGTCCACAAAAGTACTGGGAAAACTGTAATGAACCCAGTGCAATGGAAGTGTCTGGTCCCAGATCTGCATGTGGTCCCAATGCCTTAGTGGTCTTCTCTGTGGTATTGTTGCTGCATGTGCTTGTCCATGGATTTTGGCTTGACCTGGCCCGCCCCCGACACACTAGTATATATCTATTCAATTGAAGGGAATAAACTTACCAGTCTACACATGGAGATATGCATGTCAACCATTCCTATTTCTTTGTGTAAATCCCCTGACCTCAACCATTAAAGGTGTTTTTTTGGTAGAAAAACAGAAACTCTTTGCTTTAATTTGAAGGAAATGTGTTTTTCTATCACAAGATGAGAATTGTACTTTGATGCATGACATTAATAGGATTCGTTAACAACCTGAATGTAACATTTGAATAAATCTTACTCATGTGTTCCTGGTTTTATGAATGCATATGATAAGGTATCCATATTTGCAAGTTTGTGAATGGAAGTGGTCAATAACTTAAACCCCTTTGAACAATGCTAGTGTTGAAGCACATTTTTCACTTGTCACTACCTCAATACGGTTGTTTATTTTGACAAATACAGGCACTCGGGGTATTTGACATATTGCATGGCATACTGAAGTCACTCTGGTGTGCCGTTTTTAGTGTTCAAATTTGATTTCAAAAGATTTTAATCAGCAGCGTGTTGTTGTCTTGTTATTGTCACATTGCTCTGACAAGCTTCCTTTTTTCCTGAAAGGTGTTGGAGGCCACTCGTGTCACCAGAAGGAAAAGTGACATGGCGCTGAGGTGGGAAGCTGGTATCTATGCAAATGAAGGAGAGAAAGAAGACGATGAGGAGGAAGAAGAAGAGGAAGAGGAGGAAGAAGAAGAGTGAACTACTCCTTCCAAAGACAGCTAAGGGGAAAGAGGAGGAGGGAGGAGAAACAGTATTTATTTCACTTACAGTGTTCTGATGATCACATGACCCACTGGCCTGACCAGCGTTGCTCCACTATGAGATGCATTAAGTTGTGATGTTTGGACATGGAAACCAGAAAGAGAAACAGCATGTAAGCCACTGAGTATGAGAGAAACACTGAAAATATTTGAATCAGTTAGGACAAGAAGCTTATTCTTCTCCATTTAAAAGATACTTTGCAGGTTTTATGGTAGTGTAAGAGAGATATATTCAATTCAGGGTTCAGGTTTGATAAGGTGATGGATTCTGAATGGCTTACTTCTACATAGGATGCAATGGGATCTAAATCCTTTTCACTTGAGAGGTTTCTTGAGAATGGTTGAAGAGATTTTGGTACTGTGTGCTTGATTATAGTGCAAATAATCATTCAAGACACGGGTCAGACATGTTGGTGAGGTTTAAACACACTCACATAAAGGTCAGTTATCGTGTAAGTATACGTTAAAGTATGCCAGGATTTTAAAAATGAGAGCAATGGGCCATCAGTTTCCTGAATCCACAGCGCTAACATGAATCAAACAGGTTATCTCGGGCTAATCCTTTCCTTTCTGCTATCTCCATGAAATCTTGGCAACTCTCTCAGTAGTAAAATACTACTGAGAAAAGGTGTGACTTTGGCTTCAGATAAGCAGATGCTGTAGCTTTGACTGTGGAAGCATTATATGAACCATATTAGGTATTTTACCCTCTTCTGTGTAAGGCCACAAGTTCGGAGGAGATTTTTTCCATCGCAAGATAGGAGGCCTCAGTAATCACTAGCTGCCTAAATTGTGTGAGTTGCCTCTTGTTAAAAAGGAGATAAGATCAGATCATGTTGCATCTTTTAAATGTGCTTGTCGATTAAATGTCAAAGGGGATGATGCTCTGCAAATCACCCGTTTGTTGACACGTATGTTCTGATGTAAGTGGAGTTATTCAAAAAAGGACTGTGTAGTTCATGTATGGCCATATGTGTTGAGATTCCAGAAGGTCAACTGCTACATATTTCTAGTTGAGTATAAAGTATCATGAAAAGCTCTTTTTGTACCGAACCAGAATATTACACTTTGAGTCATTTAGCCTTTGCTTTATTTATTTCTGTGTGTCATTTCCTATGTGTGTCAGTGCACATGAAGGCATTGACTGCGTCCCATCACAACACGTCCAAATAGCATTAGACATCATGGAGCATAACTATTTGAGATTAATGTAATTAATAGGACAATAGATTCCCTTGGTTTAAACCAAAACCAGGTTACTCTGGCCTTTTGCCTGAATTCTGAATGAGATAACAACTTTTTCTCAAAATTATTTAACCTTTATCGTAAATATCTTCATTCAGAGGAAAACGCAGAAACAATAAATCTAGTTTTAAAACAGTTGTGAAAGCCTAGAACATGTGCCTAAATACGTAGTTCCTTTATGCAAAAAACACTGCTTCTACAGATTCCTCAGCATTGTTTCTCCTCACATTTCTGAAATGAAAGTAAGATGAATAAATAAAGGAGTAGAGACCCTTTTTTCATGTCATTTCATGCAGTGCAAATGTAGAGTCTGCCAATGATTCAAGTAGATGCTGCTTTGACCGGTTTTGCACAACAGTAACAAGATAGACAATGTGTTTTTACTCAAAGGTGAGTTGTACTTTACTGAGCTCTCATCGAGAATATGGTTAAACCATTTTTTAATAATGGGATTTCATCCGTAGTAAATAATGTTTGACTGGTGACAAATATTAGCGTGAAATAAAGCAGTTTTTTTTTTTCACAGGATGATTAATTTGTAATGGTTGATAATTTTACAATGGACTATTATGAATGCCAGCTAAGCATGTATTGTATCCGAGCTTGAAGCACTGCAGATCTTGAGTTTATGGTTTCTCCCCTATTAAGCATTGCAATGTTAAACAGCGCAAATGTAAACGCAGATGGTCAGTGTCTTTACTGACATGCTGAAAAGGTAAATTTGATTGAAGCACTACTCAAAAACCCTATGATATTGTTGGAATGCACAAATGACAAGCTAAGCTACAGTTATTTCTATTATCTTTCACCATGCTTTTTTTTTTTTTGCATTACAGGTGCAGAGAGGATTTTATTTATCATTTTAAATGTTGGTGAATTGTTTTTTTTTACCCTCAGACGCAGCCAAATTCAGCATGATTATCTTATACAAATAATAACCTTTGTTCCTATGTTAATCCCTTATATATTGCTTTGTTATTTTATAGTACATGTAAGGCTCACAGTTATACACCGACTTTACACCTTATGAAATATTTCTCATTAAAAGGAAACTTATACATATTCGAGTGGCGCTTATTGTGTTGTACCATATATTAGCTCAAGATGAGAGTGGCTAATTCTCAAACTTCGAAATGTCCTTTTTCCTGCCATGTTTCTATATCTTTAAAAAAAATCCATTATTAATTACAAAAGTAGGGTACGTTAAGATAACAATACTTGTTTTTAGTTTAAAAGTTCAAGAAAATCAGACTTTTGATTTGATTTAGTAGATTAAATACTTACAAACATAATAGTAAATGTAATAAAATGTATATAAAACAATAGACAACATGTAAATACCCGTTGTGTGATTCAGCATCGGTGATCTGATCACGGACATTTTAAACAGTTAAAAAAGTAGCTTGAATCTCCAAAATGACATTCTGTTCTTATTTTCAAATATCTCCATTTTAATTTCAATTTAACCTTAATTGGATCGTGAGTATTTTACAAGAGACATATGACAAAAAATTCAACCAGCAGTTGAAAAAAACAATCAGGGAAATTAATAAATAGGAGCAGAAAAAGGGGGTAAAGGAATGTTAAGGGACTAAAACATACAATAAGTCAACGAGTTAATTTAAATATTTCAGAATTCACGCAAAGGTATTGCATAATTTAATTTTTAAGTGTTGAAATAAGTATTTAGTATTTATTGCAAGCAGCAAGTTTCTTCCATTGAAACGAAGCAAAAAAAATGTTTTGCATGAGTGGGCATAAATTTCAGCTCAAGTGACGTGGTATTTATTCGCCTTTATGTGATATCTGGCAAGTATTGTTACATTTAAGCCCCTCGCTCAATGCTTTGGGAAACCGTTCTTTTATTTTGAAGAATGTTATTGTGCATGCGGATGTGACGTAACACGGAAGCAGTGGTACTTCCGGTTGTATCGCTGCCAGACGGATTTGCTGTTGATGGTTTTTGTGCGACCAAATGACGAAATAGAATAAACACGGCAAAGGCAGAGAGTGACGGGAACTTTTATTTCCTTTAGTGCGAACACTGACTGACGATTTTCTGCCTCTTTTCCGACATTACTAGGTCTTTTTTCGGGGGGGGAAAGCCCCTCTTTTGAAAGCGATTGAGCTAAGGGATGTTTTCTTCTTGGAGGGGGCGGGGCTAACGAAAACAAGTACACAAAGAAATAACATTTTGCATCTTAAGTCACAGTATCTTCAGGGACGGGAGTACGTATTTATATATAAATATATTTCTCCCCACATCACATTGCTGCTGCACGTATGTTGCCGAGCAAGTTTTTCGTTTTCGAGAAAAGAACACACCCCAGCACCTCTCAGGAATGGAGGAAGTCAGCCCGACATTCTTCCCCTGCTGGTCCCTCACGCCGGCACTCCCATCACAATCACGCCATGAGAGGTCATGGCTGCCCGGGGCTTGTGTTTGGGCGCCGCGGCTCTTGTTCACCGAGTGGAGCTGCTTGTCGTGCTCAAGGAGTTGGGAAGCACCCTCTTCGACACCGCATTGTTGATGGTGGTCAAAGCCCGCTGCGCAAACGCCATCCCCCCCGGCGTAGAGCCCTCCGAGGCGGACCGTGAGCAGCAGAGAGCCTTGTCGGACTTCTTCATGACCTACTACCTGATCCTGCGGTTCGTACCGATCATACCGTCGGTGCTCCTGGCCAAGGCCAGCGATCGCGGCTGGAGGAGAGCCCCGATCGTGGTACCGCTGAGCGGGTACCTGCTGTCCAACGTCCTCCTCCTGACGGTGGCCGTCACCGACATGCCCGTAGAGGCGATGTTCGGGGCGGCCGCCCTCCTCGGGCTGTCGGGGGGATACGGCACTTACTGGCCCGGGGTGATGACACTGGCATCTCTCAGCTCCACACCGGCTGACCGTTCCAAGGTTTGACTATTTAATACTAGAAAGTGGTTGTCCAGACTCCTTACACGTGTGTATTGACTTCAATTTGAAATTTTAAGTTGTATTTTTTTTTCCACATAACGACTGATTAATGTCTTTTTGTGGATTATACCTGGTCAAACAAACCACTCTAACATGCTTGCTTTTATTTCTTTTGGATATCATTATGTCCTGCAATTTAGTGGCCAAGATTTTGCCATCCAAAAAACAAAATTATTAGAAGAAACACAGACAAGGAACCCACTCAAAAAGCAAATTGTCTTTTGCAGGAGATGATGAGGGTGGAGTTGCTTTACGGGTCGGCAGGTCTGGTCGGTTCCTTGTTGTCGGGTCACCTGTTCTCGCTGTACAGCTCCAGTCTGGGCAATGGAACCATTCTGATCAGTGTGAGCCTGCTGCTTCATCTGCTCAGCTTCATGCACGCTGTACTTCTGCTGCAGGTAAGCGAGCTGAGTGTGGGACGATGAAATGTCAGAATTGTTCGGGATAAGTTTGAAGATCAGAAAAAGCTCCGGAAAGGCAAAAATGAAACAAAACGTGGAGGAATGATATTGAATTTTCTACATTGTTTTGACAATGGGTGGCATGGTTTCCATGTTCTCTTCCGTATCAGCGTGGGGTTCCTCCGGGTTCTCTGGATTCTTCCCACAGTCCAAAAATATGCTGCAGGTTCATCGGACACACTAAATTGCCTAGAAGCATGAACGAGAGAGTGAACCGTCGATTGTCTCTATATGTGGCTCAGCGATTGACTGGCCAACGGTCAAGACTGAGGCCTGCCTTTTCCCAAATGAAAGCTGGGATGGACTCCACCTCCCGAGACCATCAGTGGTGGATAGCCTTCCTTCCAGCTTATGTTCGACTGTTTTACAACCAACAGACTTCATTCATTCATCCAAACACTCATAGATATTGATTCTGTCAGCGACTTTCGTCTACTACTGGTATCCAAGTCTTGTCACAAGAGTTTTTTTTTATTTTTTAAATTTTTTTCTGTTTGCTACTGTTGAAATCAATAACATTCATTACTTAACTACCTCTACTGTCCACTTTCTGCTGTGTGAATTGAAATTTTAAGGCGCATTCTATTCTGTAAGCGATATAGGTGATGAGTGAATAAATAATTTGACATCAGTAGGTTAACAGAACATAGGAACAGACTGTCATTCTGTAGCCAGAGTCTAAATATGACCTCAGTAATAATGTTCAGTCTCTGCCATTAGATGTAAAAGCTACTCCTTTATGCTGACATTTGTAAGGCCATTCATGTCTACAAAACATGAAAAAGAAAAAAAGATCTCTCTTTAGACAGAGCAAATTCAGGCAGTTGCAGATTCGCTTTGGCTCGAAACATTTACTCTGTATGTTTTTGTGAAGCTGCGTTTTACTGCCTTTAATTCCTGTGTCCCTGTCAAACGAACCCGCAAACAAATACACATACAGAAGTCAACATTAATGTCGTCGCCGGCACTTTACTTTCCAAAGGTGAGAGAAGTCCGTGAAGAGTACGAGAGCCACCCCATCTCCTCACACCCCTCCAACTGTGAGGAAACGAATTTGTGGAAAAACAAGGTCAATGTGTTCTTGCTTGTCTTGGCTGCCATCTTGTACGGCACCTCTGTGGGTGGAGGTGTCGAGATCTTGGGTATCTTTGTGTTGAAGGAGCCTCTCTCCTGGAACGCCGTTCAGGTATTGCATTTGTTATCTTTTTTCACATAAGAAACATTAACATTTGTGTTCCGCTGAATCAGTCATAATTGTGATAAACTGAAGCGAAATGTAAATTTTCTACAACGTCTGGAGACTGAGATCTGTATCTCGCTCATGTCTTTATGTGCCACTCCCATCCCTCAGGTGGGTTATGGGAATGCTGCAGGCAGCCTTATCTTCCTCACCAGTTTCCTCGGCGTCATCATCCTTCGCCGCTGGTTCAGCGACGCGAATCTCATCCTGATCGGGATGCTTTCGTTTACCTCGGGCTTCTACTTCATGGCCTTTGTTACTACAACCTCCATGTTCTACATCGGTGAGACTCGCCATTCTGAGACACAACACCGCAGTGATTCTCTGTTTGGTACATACTCTAAAAAATAGCACATAATTGGGCAAAAAAGAATCTTCGGATATGCGATAACTCAAAGGGAATTCATGCATCGGGGTCAGCTGTGGCTCTGCTGGCAGAGCGGGCGCCCCTCCAATCAGAGGGTTGGCGGTTGAATTCCTTGCTCCTCCTGCCTGGATGCTGAACTGCCCTCAGGCAAGATACTGAATCCTCCACCAGTTACTACCGATGCGCTGGTTAGCGCCTTGCATGGCCGCCACCGCTGGGTGTGTGAATTGGTGAATGTGATTGAGTGTGAGGTGCTTGGAAACAGCGCGGTGTCGGAAGTGTCATTTAACATATCCAGTGTAATACAATCATTAAAAATTATATGTATTAATTGTTGATATATTCAAAATTTTCATGAGTGAATTGTTCATTTAGTCATTTATTTGTGTTTCTGTTGGTAAATCATGCACATTTTACATATAATGCTAATTTCCGTCCTCTGTGAAAGGTTGTTTGAAAGCTCTGGACGACTGGTTTCTTTAGTTCCAAGAAAGATTGACTCAGGCTGCGCACAAATGTTCAGAAATAGATCATTTGTCCTGTTCTATGCCCAAAAAAGAAACATTTAAAAGTCCAATGCCTGGAGTGCTGTTTTAACTCAAGGTGTGTGTGTGGAAGCATTTTTCCCAGATATCTAGCTAAAGTGTGCCCTGCTAGAGGAATGCTGCAGTGTGACCTTGGGTCGAGAACGAATCAGTGACTGAGATCCGATTTGAGCGCGAGAAATAATTCTGAATTCCCGTCTCTCCTCAGCCCGACTGCTGACCCTGCTGGCTCTCATCCCGATGCCCACGATCAGATCCCTGCTCTCAAAGCAGGTTCCATCATCCTCTTACAGTGAGTGCGAATCATGGACATACGTCGACGATACACCAATATTTGCCTCGGTGAAGACCTGCTGAGATAATCAATTCGGCCCCTTTCACTGCACGTCTCTGCATTTTCTGTGTAGCTTCACGGTAATTCCATGTAAACAGGCTGAAAGAGGTCCAAAGAATATTGGAGTCAGAAGTAAATTATGTTAGTGTTTAATAGCTGAAACACAGTTCACTTTCCCGAACCGTCTAAAGGTCAGTCCCATTTGGATAAAAGCCGTACAATATTTACCTGCGTTTCCCGTGTCTGATCTCTTGGCAGGTATCACCCTAACCTCCCTGCAGCTGGCTCTGAAGGTAGCCGGCCTGGCGTACATCCCCGCTTTCACCAAGATCTACCAGCACACTTTGGACTGGTTCCCCTGGTTCGTTTTTCTGCTCTCCAGCATGTTTTCAGGACTGGCAATGATTCCCATCAGGTACTCCTTTGACCGTAAAATGACCTCCGTTGTGGTCAGAGTGAAATTTCAGTTCAGAGCACGTTATTTTAGAATACGATAACTCAGTTTCAAGTCAGATTTTATTTATATAGCGCCTAATCACAACAGCTTATTCCATGTAGAGCAGGATTTGGACCACAGACTTGGAGATGATCTACAGAAACCCAATGTCCCCCCATTACCAAGCTCTTCGGCGACAGTGGCTGGGAAATACTGCTTTTTACTGGACAGAAACCTCAGTCAAATCTGAGATTAATATGGGCGGCTCAACTGGTTGGGATAGAAGGGGAGAGAGAGATGGAAGGATGGAGACAGAGTGGGGGGATAAGGGTAGGGAGGGACAGGAACGAATGATCTACTACCATTAATAATAGTAGTGCTAAGAGTTACATGCTAATAGCTGACATGATACAGCAATTGCTTTAATATTCCGAAAGAAATAACAATGGTGATTATATTTGCGTCTGAGCAGCAGAAAACCTTACCCCGTATCACCTTGTTCTACACTGTCTCCAGTCTTTTTTGTCTCCTGCAGTCATTCTGTGGGGGTTCAAAAAGTGAACACCCACCCTCATCTTTCCCCGCAGTATCATCAGCTGGAGGTTGCATCAGGAGCCGCATTACCAGCAGATTCGCGACAACTGAGGCAGCTGCAGACACGGTAAAAGGGGGAAGAAGACAACAGGAACCAGAGTCTCACTTCCTTAAAAATGTTGACATCCTCCTCACATGGAGCTGAACGAAGGAGAATTTTGACACGATGATGACCCGGAGAATATTCTGTGACAGGCTCCGTGTGCCGACACCACCCTGTAACAGGGACCGAACGGAAAACATCTGCTTCCATTAAGACAGTTGTCCACAACACAGTGACGCACAAAAAGGGTTACAGAATGATGTAGAAATTGCAGAAATGTGTAAGACATGGGAAAATCCTTTAAGGAGTCACTGCTCTCACAAAAGATAAAACTTACTTACTGGACACATTTATTTAAGTCAGACTGTGGTGAAGGGTGACTGAGGGACTGAACATGAAACACATCCCACACTCAAACACACACATTTGTTTCTGTTTACATCCTGGTCTTATTGGTCATTGCCACTTCCCAAAGGTTATCCTCCAAATAAATAACAAATAGGTACTTTCATTCCTTTTGAGTGTATATATAGTGACATTGTATTTTTCCAGATGAGCCTTTTTTTCGATAGTTGCAAGCTGTTTTGTAATTTATAAAATATATTTGATACTTTATACACATTTGCTCTTTGTTTATACAAGCACATCGACATTGCCAGGAATTAAATCTATATTTTGAGTCCCAACAATATCCATGTTTTGAACTGTTGTATCAATAAAGCTTTATTTGGCGTTTGTTAGTTGTATGTTGATTGAACAAGCGTCTGTGTTTATGCAGTAACTTTGTGTTCATTGTTTGAACTTACAAAGTTCAAGTCAATCATTTTGATGAACAAGTCAAACCAAAGCAACAGTGCATGTTCATAAGCAGTCCAAGGGGAAACTAATTATTTATCCATTCATTCATTATCTATAGCTCTTATCCAGCATTCAGGGTGGTGCAGATTAGAGCCTATCCCAGCTGTCGTTGGGCACGAGGCGATGTTCACCCTGGACCCGATTTGGAATATTTTTATAATGTTAGTTACATGGTGCCACAGTGGTTAGCGCTTGAGCCTCACGGCCTGAAGGGCAGGGGACCTTTCTGTGTGGAGTTTGCATGTCCTCCGCGTGTCTGGATGCTAGACGATGGATGGATGGATGATAGTTTGATACGGCGCCTATATTTGTTGTCTATTAAAACACAAACCAATTACTCTTAATCCGATGTATACTTGAGAAACTCAGTCATATTTGGATATTTGCTATGTGAATTAAATGAAGCACAATTGCCTGTATGTTCTGAGAAGACACAAACTTAAGTCGTAAAACTGATTCTTTTAAAAATAACTGATTTGCTGCTTTGACGTAAATCTGAGGATTTTGTCTACTTTGCATTTGAAAACAAGACCCGAGAAGAATCCGATGAAATGCACTCTTGATTTATTATTGGTCCAATATATCCAAAAAGGTCATTTGAGGTAAAGATAATTGCATCGAAACAACAATATACAATATATTTTTAAAGATAATTACAGGATGTAATAAACTTAAAATTAAAAAAAAAAAAAAAGAAAATACAAAAACGGTATCTTAATGTAAACAGCACACACAGAAGGGAGGAACAGAAACAAGATTCATACTTTGAGGTTCTTTAAAAGGTTTGGTCAGGACTTTCTATGCAAAATAAATCAGAATTATGTCTCCACCTGTTGAAGGCAGGAGGAAATGACCTTTATCTGTCTGGCAAAATGTTGATTTTTTTTCTTTGAACAAATGAAACGCGAACCCCCCACCCTTTGCGTGCCTCTGCGGTGGCTGCTGTTTTTTTTTTTTTCTCATAGCAGTATTTCAACTGAATGAGCTTTGCAGGCTTCAATACAGATTGAAATGTTTGGATTTTATTTTTAGTGCAAAGAAAAAAAAAAAATCAGCAGACACAGAATAACCAGGGAATTGTGTACGGAGAAAAAAAAATTGAAGCTCCACGGTTGAGGAAGCAATAAGCATTCAAGAATAAATACATTTGAATATTTACCTCTTGGTTCTGTGAGATTTGTACTTCGGGTCACTGAGAGGGTCAGTAGTTTTACCAGAGCAGAAAATAAAAAAATAAACACGTCTTGCAAATGGCCAGATTGTGTGACCAGAGAAGAATTCAGAGAAATAAACAATCGCACCAGATGTTTATAGTCGCCCTTTTTTTTCCCATTTGCCATTTGACAAATGACAATAAAAGAATTATTTGCCCTCCTGCTGTTCTTCTTTTCGGACTTGTAAATAATCCAAATTGAGTCAATCGGGTCTGAGGAGACATTTCAAAAGGAGAGAAAAAGGTCTCTATTCAAATTTCATTTCTTATAATAAAAAAAGAAAGAGAAAAGCAGCACCGTTTTCCTTAACTTTGTGTTGTGCCGCTGCATCAATGCAAATGTGAGCGAAGGACTTTCCCCCAGCTTTTGGAAATGTGGATGTTCTGATGAGTCAGAGCCTAAAATCAATCCCTACTGACTATCAGTTTCCTGTCGGCTCCCTGTGTTGTTGCCATGAAATAGCAAAAAACCTGAATCTCAAGTCGGTGCGTCGGGTCTTCCTCACAGGAAGTCTGTTCTCCTCTCTAACCGGAGCCCTAAGCGCAAGAACAAATACCCCGTTAACGCAGGTGACGAAAAACAAAATAGCTGCATTCGGCATTTCAAGCGTAAGTGGAACACATTTCAATAAAAAGAAAATAAAAGAAAAGAGGCTTAAGTGGAACGGAAATGTCCAACAGCTTATGAAGACGATAAGGTGCAACACCATGAAACAAGAAAAAGGGTCTTTTCTGAGCAGATTGTAGACAAAGGTTACGTTTTTTTGGGGGGGGGAGAAAAAAAACAAAAACAAAACCTTGCAGATCCGTGACTCCCATCTAACGAAAACCCAGGAGAATCTTCAGTTTCGTCAGATGTTTGTTTTTGTTTTTTTTGCTTTTCCTCTGTCGTCACGAACCGGAACACTTGAAAGAATAAAATAAAGGTAATTTCTGTGCTCGTTTCAACCGTTCACCGCCTTCATCTACTCCACCATCATAACATTTCACCTGAGAGTCGTCAATCCCACTTCCCTGTGTGGCAGTGCAAGTATGTAGGACATTGCAAATTGTTAATGTTCACCAAAGTTCTGAGAACAAATTAATCGATGGAGATTTAGATCAAAACCATAATGTGCGTGTGTTTGGTAACCTTCAAATGTGGCTAAAATGAAGTGTTTTAAAAACCTTTCAGGTTCGCGATGGCAAAGCCTGTGATCCAAGTGGGAAATCCCAGGTGAAGTCAAAAGTGACGTTTGTCATTCTGGCCGCAGAATGTTTCCACGGTGATCCATCTGCAGTGATAATAATGACTACATTATAAAGTTATTTAGACTCAGAACAGCATGAAACTCTGAATTAACGTCAATGTCACAGTCTGATTTTACTGACAATTATTTGTTTTTCTGTATATTTTAAGATTGAAGTATTTGCTAATAAAGGTGTAACTTTAGAGGATGACTACTGCTTTAGAAGCTTCCTTGAGGAGTAAAATCTTCCTTTCATAATTTTCACCTTCATCACCTTCATTCTCGATGAACAAGATAAAAAAGAAAATTAAAAAAAATGGATAAAGGGTGAAATAGGCAAAAATGTCACAAAACAACTTGGCGGGCGGGAAACACAAACAATTTCAGTCACCTTTTAAATGGGGCTCAATATTCAACATGCGCCTCGGATAAGCATTACAAAAGTAATAACATAATAACACCTTAAAAAAATCCCAGGTGAAGTTCGGTGTCCATCTCAAAAGCAAGGCCGTGCCGCACCTTCCTTTGCTTTTGTTTTTAAATAAATAATTCAGTCATTCCTCCATGGTTCCGACCCGGGCATCCCCGGTTCTCAGTGGGTTGAAAGTTCCAATAAATCTACTATATTTCTCTGTCGAGGAAAGTCACCAGGCTTTTGCGGGCACCCTCTTTCGATCCGTCTGCTCCTTCGGTTTTTTCAGATGCTCAAGGTAGCCGCACTGTAGCTCCATCAAGTTAAATGTTGCGTTGTACTGCGCCTTGAAAACAGACATGACAGTAACAGCCTTTTCCAGTCACCGAGACAAATGTAGGATTCTTTGGAAGGTTTTATGCGGACGCTGGGAACAGCTCGTACCCGTGCAAAGTGTGAAAACAGAGGAAAAAAAAGGAGGGGGTGGGGTGTTTGGGCAGAGACGCAACACCTGGAGCCTCTGAGAGCCTGAGGCCCAATGCTTTCCGTCTCTTGCATACAAACGTGGACTGAAAATGTGAATAAAGGAAAAAAAAAAACATGGATAACGTCTGTGCGTTTGGAGCCCCGTCTTGTCTTCTACTTTGCCTCGGCAACTGCGTTCGCGTACGTCATCGGCGGGTGACCGAGGTCCGTCCCGTCCCATCGGCACGGCGACCCGCTGGGTCCTCGACACGAGTGCGTTTGATACGAGAGGGGCAAAGGGGGTCGGGGGGG
>CAAKHD010014145.1:37044-57881 GCA_901007705.1 Fistularia tabacaria
GGGGGGGGGGGGGGGGGGCGGGGGGGGGGGGCGGGGGGGGGGGGGGGGGGGGGGGGGGGGGGGGGGGGGGGGGGGGGGGGGGGGGGGGGGGGGGGGGGGGGGGGGGGGGACTTTTCAGTTCATTTTACTCGTCTTGTCCTCAGTCTGTTTGTCCTGGAGAAGGGTGACCAGTGATTCCCACTCTGCTTGGCACTACGTAGGGTGGAAGTGGGAGTGGCCGGTTGGTTGTCGTCGGTGATGTGGCGGGCAGAGGAAAAGGAAAAGAAAAGTAAGAGGCAATAATCAGAGCGTTTTCTTTTTCAGATTCGGGTCTGTCTAGCCTCTAGTTCAGTCGTGATGTATCGTTTCAGCTGTTACCATATAACTTAATACTACCTATGTTCTTAGTAAGAGATCATTTGTGTCTTTCCCTCCCAGCCTTCACACCCCCTCTGTCTCTGTCGCACTCTTGCTTTCTATCTCCCTGTCCTTCTCTCTCTCTCTTTCTACCCCGACTGGTCGAGAAAGAAGGGCGCCTGGATTGACCTGATCTGTCCCAAGGATTCTGCACTGGTAAAAAGCTGTGTTTGTTTTCCTCGCCGCCAATCATTTTTCATGCCATTTCATGCCAATCAACCGAAATATTTTCCATTGCCATCAGAATGAATGCGGTAGGTAATGAGCAGCGCTTTATCCCGGCATCGGTCGGCCGCCTGCAAGTTCACTTTGTTAAGATAAAAATCGATCTAATGTATATGAGGGTAACGTTGGCGTTCTGCAACGATTTCCAGCGAGTCGCAACACTGCGGCATCATGTAAGGTCCCAAATGTCACAGCAGCCCTGACCTTTTTAGGGCACGACCTCCACTTGACCTCTGAGAGTGTACTGTGGAATTTCACACCTGGACATCAGCAGCACTTCCTTTACACTCTGTGAGCTGTGACACAGGATCTCCGTGGATGACGTTTGTTCCCACAGCCCCCCCTCACTCGTCTCTGCTGTAACCCCAGCCCGACATGGCGGCAAACCTGAAACTTTCTATGCTTCTCTGCACAAACAGCAGCTGTGCTGTTCGATCATCCGCTCTTCCTTTTAGCTGCTCCGTTCATGGGTCGCCACCTGCCTCCATCTAACCCTTTCCTCTGCATCCTCATCCATCAAACCAACTAACTTAGTAGTAAAGTAGTAAGTAGTAAAGAAATAGCAAATGGATTAAATACATTTTTTGTCAATGTCGGGCTCACTCTTGCCCAAGAAATTTCTTCATCATCAGAAATGACAGAAGTCGACAAAATTCAAAATAATGTCAACTCATTTTTCATTAGAAGTGTAGATAAAAATGAAATCATTGATATTGTGAGTGCATTTAAGAATAAGAGGTCCACAGACAGTTTTGATTTGGATTTGGTGCTCGTAAAGGAGACTATTGACTGCATTGCTACACCCCTCACACACGTCTGTAATCAAGCTTTCCTCACAGGCATTTTGCCAACAACAATGAAAATCTCAAAAGTAATACCCATTTTCAAAAGTGGAGACAAAGACAAATTCACAAACTATAGGCCAATCTCTCTACTCTCTCAATTTTCAAAAATTCTAGAAAAACTGTTCGACCTAAGGATGAATGAATTCATAGATAAGCACAATATAATTAATGACAGACAGTTTGGTTTCAGGGCAAACAGATCGACCTCTATGGCAGTCATGGAACTGGTGGAGGAAATAACAACTGCAACAGATAATCGAGAATATACAGTGGGTGATTCGTAGACCTAAGTAAGGCATTCCATACTATAAACCATCAGTTACTTTTATCAAAAGTTGTATAACTCACGGAGTCCCGCAGGGCTCTGTCCTAGGGCCAAAACTCTTTATCACGTATATTAATGACATCTGTACGGTCCTTAAGAATATGCAATGTATTCTGTTTGCCGACGACACTAGCCTGGTTTGACTATAATAAATTATCAATCAATGTGGATAAATCAAAATTTATTATATTTGGTAACAGGAAAATTGATAATCTAACAAAACTAAAAATTAACCAAATGGAAATCGAGAGGTTGTGTCATACCAAATTTTTGGGAGTGTACATTGATGAAAGCTTAAATTGGAAAAATCATTTAAATCATGTGAAAACAAAAGTATCAAAAATAATTGGCATATTGTGAAAAATTAAAGTAGTTGCTAAACAAAAATCACTCCATTTATTATATAATTCCCTCATCCTTCCATACCTGAACTATTGTGTGGAATAATTATAAAACTACGATCCAACCCATTTTCATGCTGCACAAAAAGCAAAAAAGCAAAAAAAAAAAAAAGCATTCAGAATAATTAATTATGCAGATTATTATGCCTCAACAAACCAATTGTTCATTAAATTAAACATACTAAAATTAAATGATTTAGTGGAGCTGAACACAGCTGTTGCTAGGTATAAAGTTCATAACCTTGCGCTCCCCCTCTGTATTCAAGACAGGTTTAAACCTAGAGAGACTTGCTATGATCTAAGAAAAATTCATGTTTATCAAAAACATAAAGCTAGAACAAACACCAAAGGAAGATGCATCTCAGTTAGAGGAGTAGATGTTTGGAACAGTTTGGATGATACATTTAAAAACTCTAAATCAGTAAAAGCATTAAAAAAAAAAAGAGCTAATATAAAGGTAATAAGCAGCTACACAGAACTAGAACAAAATAACACATAAAATCTCCTGTAAATAGCTTCTTCTTTGTTTCTCTTTTTTTTTCTTTTTTCCCTCTCTGTCATTATGATAGAATATTTAATATTATCATGTTCTCGTTTTGGTGATTGTTGGAGTTGCCGGGTGCTTGCTGCTCTGAATTGTAGTTGAGTTGTAACGGGGTTTGACTTTAATAAGTGTTTCACTTCAGCCAAAACCCTTTCAGTCATTGCTTTGTGTTTTGTAGTTAATTGTGGTTAAACATGTCTGATTCAAGATACTGACTGAATAAATAAGTAAATCACAAATCACAAACTTCATGTTTTCTTTCACTCCATCCATGATCCTCATCCTTGGTCTTCCTCTGGAACTTCTCCCGGGCAGTTCAAACCTCAGCGTCCTCACAATCCCTCCTATGCGCACGTCCAAAACCCAGTGTGACTTTATCTCCAGAACATCTAACACGTGTTGTCACTCTGATCGACTCATTCCTGATCCTCTCCATCCTCCTCACTCCCAAAGAGAACCTCAACGTCTTCATCTCTGCTACCTCCGGCTAAACTCGACACCATGGCTAGTCTCAGCAGTGTCTTCTACACCTTTCTACTTTATACCTTATACTCTTGTTGATACTTTTTCATCATCCCTGCTCGCTGTCACCTTTCACTTGGGTCCCTCTCATTTACACCCATGGATTCTGTCTTGTGCATGTGATGTGCATGGACAATTCTAAGCTACTCATAACCACATTCTCCTGTCTTAGATGACTCTTGCTTGGTGCAGACTGGGAGCAGCCTAGAAGAGCTTGTGTTCTTCAGGCCCATGGATGGCTTGAAGCCTTTTGAAACCAAAGTCACTTAGTCACATTTTCTCTGCCTTTTAATGGTCACGGTGTTACGGCCGACGCTAGTTGGGAGGATGAGAAGACAATCATCACAACAACAAAACCAGACGCTTGCTTCAGTAACTCCAGGAAAGCACCCAGTGGGCAAGAATGGAGTTCAAGCCAAGCAAGTCACGCAGTATCCCCATCGTTAAAGGCCAACTAACACACAAGTGGTACTTCTTCAGCGATGAATTCCCACAGTCCTAGAGAAGCCCATCAAGAGCCTTAGTCAATGGTATAACACAGACCTCAAAGACATCCAATAACTTGAGCAACTCCGGCAGGACTTAGCTAACTGGCTTAAGCAAATCAACAACACTACACTGGCTGCAACCGGTTGAGTTTCATGATCCGAGCTACGTATGATGGGCTGTCCTCTCCCACAAATCTGCAGCTAGGGCTTGGAAAGGACCCATCTTGTCCCCTGTGTACCACCCCTGCGACACTCAAGCACATTCTGGTTGGCCGCAGAACCAGCCTCACTCAGGGGAGATACACTCGGAGACACAACCAGGTCCTCAAGTGCCTGGCTGATAAAAATGAGGGCAAAAGCGTATTGACGCACAGCCCTTCCACAACCAGAATGTGCACAAACACTACTCAGTGGTTGTTCTGGAGGGGGACAAGCTTAGGGTTGGGCGCTCAAACCCTGATCCGTCCCCACTGAATGCAGCCAGGGACTGGAAGATGCGTGTCGACTTAGATCGGAGGCTTGTTTTCCCTCCGGAGATACTAACAACAACCCTGCGACCAGACATCGTCCTCTGGTCTAAGTCCTGCCAGCTCGCCTGCATCAGAGAGCTGACAGTTCCCTGGACGGGAGAACTCGTGTCACGTCAAATCACGAGACATTCAAATTTTCCGGAGATGATGAATTACAAAAAAGGCCTTTGCAGCGCCTGCTGACCTTTTCATAGTAGGTGATGTTTTTGTCGGCCATCCCGCCCAAGAGCTGCTTGAAGTCCTGCCTCTTGTTGCTCTGCCAGCGCTCCCAGTCAGCCTTCAGGTCCGCATTGAAGCATTCCACTTTGTCCTGGCATTTTTCCACCTCCGCTGGGATCTAGCAGGAGACAGAGAGAGGAGAGAGAGGGGGGGTGGGGGTGGGGTTTCTGAAAAGTGGTTCTAAGCTACAGTTGGCTGGAAGAAAAACATAGAAGGGAGTGGGAGGTGATTGGTTTCATTGACTCTTACTGTAAAATTGTTTAAATGTAATGTAAATGTAACAAATGTAAATGTAACAAATCCAGCATTGTGTTGCTGAAATCGGCAAAAAAAAAGCTTGTTTTCAGGCCTTGTTCATGTTTATTCATCTCTTCATTTCCAGAACTGAGTGTTATCATTGATTTCAGTGTTACATTACGTGCTCGCAGTGGAAATACAGAACCAACGTCAATTCCACAATGACAGTTGGGAAGGAGGCTATTCAAGAGGAGGAAAGAGGAAGCTTACGGGTGTTCGACTCTCGTGCTTGCGCAATATGGCCGCTTCTAGTCGTCCCTCGTACTCCGCCTGGCTTTGGTCGCGCTTTTTCAACACATTCTGCAAATGGTCATAGGAGATTCACGATTCATTTGGATTTTGTATAATTTGCATGATACCACAATATCTCAGCGGGGAGAATCAGGAGTGAGGTGTCAGCCCGGCATGCAAAGCAGTGTATCAGACAACAATCCCTTGAAAAAAAAGGGAAGTTGGTGAATCTCAGGGGAAGAAAGTAAACCAAAAGTGTAAATGTCAAAAGGGGTTTTGCGTGAACCAACATCCATGTTCGGTGAGTATGCACATCTACAAGTTAATGTTCATTTCCTCATACAGGTCATGTGAAGTAGTGCCTCCCACCTTTCAATTCTTAAGATCAATTGGAAATGAAACCAAAATTTGACAATGTGGCACCTCTCTCGCTCTCGCTCTCACACACACACACACGCACGCACGCACGCACACACACACACACACACACACACACACACACACACACACACACACACACACACACACACACACACACACACACACACACACACACACGATATAGGATCAGGATCGTATACACACATAGATATACGCATTTGCATCCCTTTCACCTTCATTGACTCGGTGTAAAGGATGTATTCTCTCAGAACTGGCAAAAAGTCTTGGATCATGCTCTCGCTGAGGTCGTCCAGTGCTTGGCAGCACGTCGACACGCAACTTGCCACACCCTCGAGTGGACGTTGCAGCTCCTCCTCCGACGCCGCCCAGCTGGAGTACACGGTGCCGTACTCACGGAAATCCGTTAGGTACTCTGATAACAGGGCAAGAGGGGGAAAAAAAGTTTCTTTTAACAAACTGGTCTTGATTCAGCAATCAAATTCATTAAACTGAAATTTAAAAAAAAGATAGTTAATGTATTTAAAAAAAAAAAGAATCCTTGACCAATACAACAATCTGATTACCCTGCAGTAACATAAATAAATGAATACCTACTTTCTAGTTGGCAATATGCCATTAACTAATTTAAAAATAACATCAGTCTGTCAGCAGGGTTACAGTTTCGCAGCAGCTCCGGGAAGTATCTGAAGTGTTTACATGGTGATAATGCACATGTAATACATACAGTCAGACTACAATACACAAAATGTATGTTTATAATACACACAGTGTGTAGCACTAATGCACAGAGTAACAACGTGAGGAATTGAGTGAGGCGGCACTTGACTGCATTGTGTATCCATCCACTTTACCTGTTGTTTTAAAATATTTCAATGTATTTTCAATTGATAGGATATGGAAATGTCTCAATGCCTTTTCTTAATGTAAGAGGCGGACCATAATATGTTGTCGATCAGTGATTTTTTTATCACCAGAAAAAAAATAAAAATATCTGGATGTGTCATTAGGCATTGCACGAAAATTTGTTTTCAGGACACAAAAAGTGATTTTGAAAGTTGTTTCTGGTTTCAGTTGTTGTTTTGCTAACTGTTTGTGTGCTCGTTCATTTGTTCATTTATTTAGCTAGCCAGCTGGCTGACCTCTATTTAACTACCCCCCTTGCCCAGACAGGCATTACTGCAGCTGTTGGAAGTTGCTGTTTGTAACCTGATTGCTCTTTGAGGATCCTCTGAGCGATTCTGTCTATGGTTCCTAGTTTCTGGCTGAAAGTATCTAGGTAGTCTCCCATGGCGCAGAATTCGGGCGGCCGCGCCCGCAGCTTGTAGCCTCCAGCCACATGTTTCACTGACTCGCCCACCTTGGTTAGCAGGGCCAGGCCCTGGCGCTTGTTCAGATCCTGCAGACAAAGACACAAAGGAAACCCCTGTCACACTTGGCGCACAGCCACATGTGATGTTGCCAGAAGGTTTACATCTACAATAAGTACTCTGACTCCGTAGCCGTACCTTTGGTGAAGGTCAGTCCAAATATACGGAAATTTTCGCCAGGACGTTTGAGACAATTTCAGCCTCGAACACGTTATCACAGTCCATTTTAGACAAATAATACCTCTCAAGCACAATTATGTTCCCCTTCCTTTCTTTGTCAAGTCAGATTTGATTTAAATGGTGCCAAATCACAATACAGTTGTCTTGTGACACTTTCCCACCTTAGAGCATGTCTGGACCACACTGTAAAAGTATTTACAGACACCCAACAAAAAAAACAAGCAAGGACTTGGCAACAATGGCGAGGAAGCACTGCAGAAATCTTGGACAGATCCAAGCTCAATGTGGGCGGCATTCTGCCTCGACCAGTTGGCGTAGTAAGAGAGAGAGAAGGACAGAATTGGAAACAAGGGTGTGATAAAGAGTGGGGTGGGTGTGGATTAACTGTCTTTTCCTGTCAAAGCAACTGAGTAATCTCAATAAAACAGATTTGTGGTCCGGCAGTCCAAATTTGTAAATGATTGCAGATTTAGAGAAAAAAACAGCTACATAGATGCCTGAATAAGTGGCTCCATTTATTGTAGGTGTGTGTCTTACCGGAGCATCACCGCTAAATCTTAAATGGGCCACACAGCATCACACAATACAATAGTGAGGCTGCCTTACCGTATGGCCTTGAAATTGCCTAGAGGCACGTGGCACTAATCACAGACAGTGCATCAGGAGTTAATAAGGGGGAAAAAAAAATTGATCACTGTTCACCCATAATGAAGAGCAAGTTAAAAAAAAAAAAGAAAAGAGATTTGCTACAGGTTTGAAAACATTTCCGGTGCACCTTTCTTTTCTCGTCCAATAGTCACGAAGGAGCGGGTGTACTTTCCCCCGGCTGATAAATCGTGCCCTTCCTGTCACAGCGGACTTAATGCAGAGAGCAATTTTAAATCAAATAAAATAGTCAACTGGAGCCACTCAGCAGATGTTGTTCAGTGGTAAGGGGAAAAATAAAGTCACGAACATCAGACCTTGTGAGCATCTTCTTATCAGGATCAATAAATTGGAATTTATGTAAAAGAGACAGAAGCACTGCTATGCAAATCGGTCAGTGTCTACAACTGACAAGAAAGCATTCGACATTTCCCTCTCGAATGATCTTACCTTGGCAGACAAGAAGGTGTTCAGATGTGGATTGAAGGAGAGAACAGGGTGGTCGGCGACTCGCTTGAGGAACTTGTTGAGAGCTTTCATTCGTGTGTCTACAAACTTTTCAGAAAAGCGATCCACCACACCCTTCATCACAAACTTCTCCGGCAATGGCTGTGGAGGACCACCGAGGAGGGCGGGAGGGGAGATGAGGCCGGATGAAGAAAAGATAATGTGAGGTTTCTCAATGGAAGGCACTGCAGAAGGCATATGTATGTCTCATGCCACTTACAGGGATGAGATGGGTTGGCTGGCTGTCTTCCAACTTGATCCTGAGCCAGTCAAAGTCTTGGTAGCGGCGCCGTACGCAGTACTCCGGCAGATCAAACTCTACCCGCGTTGTCTGAAGAATAATACAAACATTTTGTTGGCGCACACTGTTAGCATTAGCTGCTGGAAGACTTGGTCTGGAACAATTAGACACCCATACATATTGACATTATGAAACAGGTGGCCTACAATGCATCTCCATCGCCTGGCCAGTAATTTCGTAGGTTTAAATGATCTCAAAGGTGTGAGAAATCCAACATGGGAGTTGGGAGTCAAAATAAGTGCCCATCGGAATCGCTACGATAGTTCTGGAGTAAATACAAATAGTATCATGGGTACATCATCTTTTCCAATTTTATAATTTTTGAACAGAATTAGAATTGTAATAATAAAGTTAACACTGAGTTCTATTCTCAAAAACTAGAATATATAAAGAAATCAAATTGGATGTAACCACACTGACGGTTTTAGTTCCATCTTTCATACTCTTTGTACTCGTCCTTCTTATTGATATTCATCTTCTTTTCCTTTTGTCTGGTCCCTTCACGGGTCACCACATCTGCCTCCCTCTAAGCCCCTCCTCTGTATCTTCTTGTCACACACCAACTAACTTCATGCGGTCTTTCACTACATCCAAGAATCAACTCTTCAGCCTTCCTCTAGGCCCCCTGCCCAGTAGTTCCAGCCTCATCACTCTTCTACAAATATATTCATTCTCTCCTCTGTACATGTCCAAATCATCTCAGTCTGACAATCTCCGAAACCTCCGACATGGGCTGTCCCTCTGATGGACTCATTCCTTATCCTATCCATCCTCCTCTCTCCCAAAGAGAACCTCAACACTTTCAAATGAAATTAAAAGCAAACCAGTTAACATACAAAACCAGGACGCTAAACCAGAATGCTTAGTAAATCTGAACAACAATGTCCTTCAGCGATGACCAGACCTTGGTGGAAACTCTGTAAGTGATGTAGGTCTCCATGGTGGAGACATGTTTCTTTGGGTCATCCACTGTAACAAAAAGATCACGGGTGTCTGTCGAGGTGCACAGCTCTCGTGCATGTGCTTCCGGGTCATCATCCAGCAGCAGCCTGTTTAACAGCAAGGATGCAGAGGTTGGACTTGACGTCGCCATCAGATTGCCGTTGGTCAGCCCAATATCCTGTGGGGACAGATGTGAGACTGTAGTACTTGTACAGGAAAAAAAAAAAAAAAAAGATGGATCGATACTGACGCAGTTATCTCTGTGAATGAGGCTCTTGTCAAGACCGAAAGGCATGCACACCCCACATGCGAACACCACATCTCTATTCTTGTCCTTCTAAGTGGATGATATTTGCAAAGTAAAAACGCAGCATTTGGAGGATGGGAACATTCTGCCGTGGTATTCATATAACAAAAAAAATAAAGCTGGAAGCAATGGTGAGAGGTTACAAACATTGTACTATATTGTTTCATAGGAACAATGAGTTTTGGTTTTGGTTGTCATGACAGTTAAATTAATGCTTCAAGACATTGCATAAGGATTTAGTCATTGGAATAATGAAAAAACAGCAAATATGAATATCAAACAAACGCAAAACAATACATCCTTAAGAACCAGCTGTTCTACCTTCCCTCTGTATGCAGACTCATCTCCCTCTCAGATGAGTCTATCAGAATCAGAATCACTTCATTTGTCCCCGAGGGGCAATTGGAGGCCGCATGGTAGCATAAACATCCATAGATCTGACTACTACGAATAAAATATACAACTGTATAATAAACTGTACATCTGTACACATATACAGATGGCTTTACAGCTATAAATCTTGACAACTATACAGTGAGCAAATAAAAAAAGCTGTACATGACAGGTGCAGGGTTAAATGTAAACTTTCCAAGCTTATCTTGCTACCTCCAGTCAGTCAGGAGGTTAATGATCCACTGACAGGTTTACGCTGGGACAGCGTGGTTCAGAGGACTTCCGGGATGATGGTGATAGAAGCTAAGCTGAAAAACCATGAACAGGATCCTCATATAAGAAGAAATGCCTTTTTTTGTCACACAGAGTTATACAGAGAGCGCCACATCAGCGAAATTTGACCATTGCATTTAATGCATCATGGATGCATCATGAGCAGAAGGCAGCTAAGGAACAGCGCCAGGGGAGCAGTGTCTTGCTCAACAACACTTCGACAGGCGAGGAAGAACCTGGAATCAAACCAGAAATGTTCGGTTCCAGGGACAACCCACTCTAACCTCCTGCACCGCGCTGCCCCCACAGTCTTTGGGGAATCTAGGTATTGAAGGATGTAGTGCAGTCCTATGGTGACTGCGTCCTTCATTGACCTGTCTGCTCTGTAGGAAAACTCCAAAGGAGATCCGGGGATGTCCTTCAGCAGGGACAACACACACTTGTCAAATGTTTAAATGAGCACGGATGTCAGGGAGTGGTCATTTAGTCCTGAGATGGGCAAGTTCTTAGGGAGCTGGATTATTGTGGCGCGTTTAAAGCAGGTGGGGACTTCACACAGCTTCAGTGATCTATCCGTGAGAATTTGGGGGCCAGCCTTTAGACTAGAGGGTGACACACCGTCGGGGCCTGAAGCCTTCCTGGTCTTCTGTCTCCTGAAGATCAGACAAAAATCTTCAGATCCTGAATGATGGCGAGAATTCAGAGGGGAAGGGGTTGGAGGGGTCGAAGGTCATATGGAGTCCAGATGGAACGGGTGATGGGTGTGAATGTGCTCTAAAACGTACCATTGAGCTCATTCAGCTCCTCAGCCATCGGACGATTTTCGATAGGGGTGAAGGGGTGGGGGTGGATTCTTCTCTAGCTGACCCAGGGTCATCGGCTGAAAACCTACTTGAGCTTTTCACTGTAGCACCTATTTGCTACTTTATCCTGTTTGTCAGTGAATTTCTGGCCTGGTTGTACAGCATTCTGTCCCCACTTCTATATGGCTTCTCCCTTGCCTGGCGAAGCCGTCTGAGTTTCAAATTGAACCAGGGTTTATTGTTGTTGTAGAGTATATGCAGAAGGTCTAGGTCTGCACACACAAGTCCTTACTACAGTTGTAAGATATCACAGTGTTGGTGAGCTCATACCAGATCTGTGGTTGCACCCCAAAAGACACTCCAGTCAGTGTAGTCAAAGCAGGCCTGTACTTCCTGATTTGTTTTGGTGTTCCATCTCCTGACAGTCTTTGCCACAGGCTTAGCAGTTTTCAATTTCTGTGACTTGGGAGAGGATGAACCATGCAGTGATCAGAGAGCTCCAAGGATCGCACGGGGAACAGAGCTATAGGTATCCTTTAAAGTGATGTAACAGTGTTCCAGGGTGTCCGTCTCCGTGGACACATAACATGCTGACTGTTCTTTCAAAGTTCGTGGCTGAGGTTTGCTCTGTTGAAGTCCCCAAGAATAATGAGCAGGGAATCTGGATGCTTCTGTTCCCTGTCCTGGCCGGACAAGTGTCAGAAAGTCTCACTAACACACCCCAGAGGTGGGATTTTAACACCGACCAGGATAAATGAGGACAACTCCCTTGGTGAGTAAAATGGCGTGCAGTTAATGAATATGGTCTCCAAGTCAGGGCTGCATGATTTCTTTAATGCTGTGACATCTGTACAACAACCTTGTTTATGTAAAAGCAGATTCCGCTTCCCCTCCTCTTCCCCTTCAGCTCCTTGTTGTGGTCCAGGCATGAAAGGGGAAAGCTGAGCAGATAAATTGCGCGGTCTGTGATTTGATCAGCAAGGCAGGACTCGACGAAGTGCAGACCTGCATATCCACATAAGTGTGACTTCCTTCCGTTAAGGAGCATCAGTTTGTTTATGTTGTTGGAAAGATAACAGATATGTGCTGGATGTATAAACAGGAATGGAGTGAGGAATCCCATCTGCCGTAGGATGCGTGCCGGCTTGTTTCAGCGTCTGTGTTTCTTGAGCGCGTTACAGAGCAGCTCCTTACACTAAAATTTCAAGAGAATTTTCAGGATCGAAGGAAGAAATTTAAAAGTGAGCTGCATGATGGAGGGACAGTCTAGGATGCTAAAAACACACAAAAACATAAAAACAGTACAACACACTTAAGGAAGTCCTTCTCGGCGCCATCTTGGAAACTGAATATTTGTTGTTGTCTGTAAAAAGGCCAAAGGAAAGGTGAACAATGACTTGCATGATAGGCTGGACAGTAAAGAGGGACAGACCAGTTTTCACACTGGTTGGCGAAGCAGAGAGATAGGGATAGGATGGCTGGGCAGCAGGTGGGCTGATGAAGGATAGAAAGGGAAATGTATTGACAGGTGTCAGAAGCGTGATGGAAGGAGTACTCCGACTTGATGACTTGATGATTGAGGTAAACGAGAGAAAACAAAGAGAAGAAGAGGCAGCCGTTGAGGACCTTGAAATAGGTCAGATAAGTAAAGGTGAAGTGAGGGCATTGAAGAGAATGAAAAGTGGAAAGGCAGTCTGTCCTGATGATATACCTGCGGAGATATAAAAGTGTCTAAGAGAGGCGGCAGTAAAGTTTTTTTGATTAGGTTGTTCAAAAAAATCTTAGCGCGTAAAGGCTGTCTGAGGAATGGAGATGTGTGCGGTTGCAATTTCTAAGGACAAAGAAAACAGGAAAAGTTTGGCAGCTACAGAAGAATAAAGTAGCTGAGCCACACAGTGAAGTTATAGGAAACAGTAGTGGAAGTAAAGCCAGAGGTGAGCATTTGGGAGAAGCAGTATGGATTCATGCCAAGAAAGAATACAACAGAGGCAGTATTTACTTTCAGAATGTTGAATGAGAAGTACAGAGAAGATCAGGGGAAGCGGCATTGTGCCTTTACAGAGCTTGTAATAGCATATGACAGGGAGCCGAGAGCAAAACTGTAGTACTGTATGAGGAAGTCTTGAGTAGTACAGAGGTAAGTTCGAGGGGTGCAGGAGGTGTATGAGAACTGTAAGACATTGCTGAGGTGCACCGTAGGGATGACAGGAGTTCTAGAATGAGGTGGGACTGGATCAGGGACTGGCAAAGATCCGCTCTGAGCCCCCTGTCATTTAGTATGGAGACGGATACTGACAGATGAGGCTGAACAGGATTTTCAATGGACAAGGACATTGGCAGATGACATTGTGATCTGTCTTGAGAGCAGGGAACAGGTGAGGGGAAATCTAGAAAGGTGGAGGCATGCCCTAAAAAGGAGAGGAATGAAGGCAAGCCACAGCAAGACAAGATATGTGTGTGAATGAGGGACCGAAGTGCAACAGTGATGTTACAGAGAGACGAGATAAAGAAGGTGGAGGATTTCAAGTACATGGGGTCAACAGTCTGGAGCAACGGAGGGGGAAGTGTGATAAAGAGTATCAGCCAGAAGGAAAGGAATGGTGAGGAAGACGATGGTGAGACCAGCAATGTTGTCTGGTTCAGAGACAACAGGACTGAGGAAAAGACAGTAGGCAGAGCAGGATGTATCAGAGATGAAGATGTTGAGGTTCCCTTTGGGAGTGAAATGGGTGGATTGGATGAGGAATAAGTTCATTAAGATAAGATAAGATAGGATAAAAAAAGATGGTTTGGACATGTACAGTGGAGGGAACTGCCGGGTAGGAGGCCTAGAGGAAGACGAAAGCGTAGCTTTATAGATGGAGTGAAAGAGGACATTAAGCTGGTTAATGTGAGAGGAGAGGATGCAGAAAATAGGGACAGTTGGGAGGTAGATGATTCGCTGTGCCGACCCCTAATGTGAAAAGGAAAAGAAGAAAAGGATACGCTTTTGTTATGCATGTGTTTTCCTGCCAATATATGTGAAAATGCCTTCCGTGACAAAAGCCTTTTTGTCTGCCTTCAAATATGATTATGTGTTGTCTGAAAAAGCTTAACTTACAGTGTTGTTGATACTCAAACAGAGGCTTACAAATGGTCACTGATCAAGGTTAAGGAATTAACTTCGATGCTGGTCAGCAGGAAATAACGTTACACTAGTAGAATGGTATCAGTATATATGGAGGACAATCAAAGCACTTCACATCTTTAATCTGTATATACACATATTAATAATATATTGTAATGTAAGCAACTTTTTACATGCATGCATTAGTAAACTATTCAAAAGTATTAACATTAACATGGCTAAACAGATGCTCATGTCAGGGTGAAAGTGTGTATGTCTGTGCGCATGTGTATATACTGCAAATAGACAAAGGTATGGAGACACCCTTTGTTACAGGCATATGCAATCAAAAACCTTGCCATGCAGTATGCTTTTGCACATGTTTGTAGAGGCACTGGGTGTTCTGACCAAATTATATGCACCGGTATATTGCAATTAGTGAGCTTCTTGAACTTCATCCTCCAAGACATTCCATACCAACGATCACCAATGATTTATTGATTCAGTGCTTACAGATTCCTACATCTGCTGGCTTTAACATTGGCACAAAAACGTCATACAATTTACCCATGGGCTTGGTTTCCACTGCCAATCAGTGAATCCGAGAATTACATCAAGACCAATGCAAAGACCCAGTTGAACCAGTGTTAAGCTCTTATACTGGACTGTGGTACAGTGGAAACACGTTCTGTTGGGTGTTAGCGGTCATGCACTTCCGTCTGGTAGGCTGATGCACTTCAATGGGACTGCCTAATGACATTACCCTACTGATTGTAAATTTTGGTGGAAGCGGGATAAATTCAATGGCTCTAGCTTTGTTTGAAAGGGTCAGGGAGGGCCTTCTTGTGTCCCAGCGTGATCTTGCACAAATTATATTTGTGTGAGACTGAGGTGGAAGAACTTTGCTGGTTTGCAAAAAAACCTGGCTTCAACCTCATCTAGCACCTTTGGGTTTGGACACAGAAATTTGTTAGCGAGGTCTTCTCATGCCAGATGAGACGCAAGTGCTCTCTCAGATGGATGGGGAAAAAAAGAAAACAAAATCAATCGGACACTTAAAAATCTAATTTGAGTGGAAGACGCTGTATATGCAAAGGGGGGAACCACCTCAATACCAATGGCTACTAATTTAGAATAACATTAAACTCCTTTAGATGTGACAACCTGGTGCCCGAGAGATTTGGTTCGATGGGGTGGGGAAATATTAGGCAAAAACAGGGGCCTGCTGCTTCTGAAATCACAGAGTATATAAAATCTGAACAGCTTGTAAACTGACAGAATGCCAAGTCCTCTACCCCAAACCAACAGGATTGTCTTGATTCAATACTTAAGTATTCAGGGACATCACAGAAATCCACCCATCCATCCATCCATGCCGTTTATTCTGCACTCAGGGTCGTAAAGGATGCTGGAGCCTATCCCAGCAGTCATCTTGCGAACAGTGTGGGACACCCTGGACTGGTCGCCAGTCAATTGCATGGACAAACAACCATTCACTTACTCATTGAGGGCAATATTTCCATTTTTTTCCAAATAACCTGCTGCATGTTTTGGGAAGAAACCGGAGAACCCGAAGAACATGCAAACTCCAAATAGAAATGTTCCCTTGTCGGAATCGAACCAGGGCCTTTTGCACTGTGAGGCTGAAGGGCTAACCACTGCGCCACCCACATAACAAAAACCCAAAAATGAAAAATTAGAACTTTACTATCATAAGGCAGGGAATTTTTCGTCATTATATATCAATGTGTAACTGTTTCTGTTTACTTACATTTACGAAGGCCAAATCATAAAGCAGTGCAAATGTCTGTTTAAAAGTCAAGGAATTTTAATCATTAATAGTGTTCTCTGACATGTATTGCCCTTTCAGCAGCCAAACGAAACCACAAAGGTCATGGGATTTCATGCTCACATCAGATCAGGTAAAAAAGCTGCCGTTATTATTGATTTAATTATAATCAATAATAACATGAAAACATGTTTTAACTGCACTTCCAAATATTCAGAAACTTTACTAAATCAGCTGTGCACACTTAAAATTTAGTTGGAATGTGATCCATCTCAGACCTGGCAATTTTCTTTCTATATTCTATTTTACTCATATATTTACTTAAAGAAATTCCACCAAAGGCTGTGATCAGATTGTGTTCAGTGCACAGGAGACTCTGAAGATGTTAAATTGCAAAGCTTTTGAGCTTTTGATCATCACATGATTCAGATGCAGTGTGACAGATAATTTAGATAATCTGTCGTGCAAACAATAATATGAAACTACAGCTTCTGATTAAGGTCATGGCATTACTGGCAGACCAGAATTATTAAGATATTTTTCATCATGGTTTGCCTGCCCACTGGCTTGATCCTTTTCAAATTCTGTCTACAAAGTTGAACAAAGTAATGAGGATTCTTTTTAGAAAACGCTTGACCTGCTGACAGTGCACTGTCTGATCATCACCTGCAGTATCTAGTATCTATGAGCCAGTTTTTACACATGATGCAAACATGTAGTTGGCCACATATGAGACACATTCATCATTTAATATTTAAAAACAATCAGGTTGCGTTCAGCTGTGGCTCTGAAGTAACAAAAACAACTGCTGTGGTCTCTACTGTCTGCTGTGCTCTGGACTTGTGAGAAAATGCAAAACCCTAAGCATTGTGCTTGCAAAGCAGATTGAGGCTCAACTTAATTCTGCCAATTCTTTCTCTCGGGTCCTCGTTTTGATGTTGACTCTCTGTTGATGATATTTTATGTGCAAATAAGGATGATTGTATAGTAACATATTTTTCATATTGTAAAGAGACAATTACATATTACAATACAGAGACACACCCCAATTGGAAAAAGAAATGGTGTAAAGGAGTCAGGGAGTCTGACAGTCACTCGAAATAATTGTGATCACGATTTTGGCTTAGGTCAGGCTGCTCAAGTAAACTTGAGGTTACAAAAACACAATGGCAAGAACTGTTGTCCTCTTACATGGGAGCCTAACTGAATTTACTGAGCATATGACTGCTGAAACTTTTAGCAATTCCAATGAAGAAACAATGGCACTGATTCCAAGTATATTTAAATTAGACACCATAAAACATTTCTGGTGTCCTGTCATTATATATATGCTCAAGCTATTTGCACAAATCGGAGTAGGTGGTTTAAAGATAAAAATCAGCTTCTAGATTTGGGCTAGGAGTCAGTGTGATGCACCGCGTACACACAATTTTGTGCATTGTTGTAGAACAATTTAACAATTCAAAACCAAGGCTTAATACATTTGCCAATGAATGTCAAAATGCAGACTGCGAACATTTAACCGTTTGAACACCATCGGAACTTCACACCACAGACAAAATAAACTTTAAACCATCGTAGTGAGTGACCACCTCCTTCCTCCTCAACCCACGTCTGTTTACATTGATGTGTGATCTATTGTCAGCAGCTGACAAGAACCATACCGATAAACGGGATCCACTTTGTTCGAGTGTCCAGCTCACTGTGATGTCTTGTACTCGGACGGTTCCTACCTTCTCTTCTCCTTCTCCGACGTGCAAGGGGACATCTGGTCCCGGGGACAGCGGTTCCTCGGCGGCGGAGAGCGGATGCGAGATCTCTGTGATGGGCTTCTGCCCCGAGCTGGCCAGGCCTCTCGGAGCGCCACAACTCATTCTGCCAAAACCCTGGCCCCGGGTCAGGGATCACGCCTGTCCAGTTTTCCGTGTCAGTTAGCCTGAGACAGCAATGTTTAGACTGATGTTGTCCTGCCACCCTTATTCGATGTGTTTACAATGGCTTCTTGGTCATAACTGTCTGCTGACCTGTCTTCTGCAGCGACGGCTTTAGCTACTTCTGATTTCTCTCTCTTCTTTAACCGCTGCTGCTGCGCCGTCGTCTTTTTCTCGTTCCACTTCTCCGGCTGTTGCTGTAACGACTGCTACTTCTTCTTCTTTCTTCATCCTCCTCATCATCTTCTTCTTCGTCGTCTTCATACTCTTCTTCTCCGTGTCGAGTTCACGGTCGGTTAGATTCTAGCTAAATAGTTGTGGTTACCGCCACCTAGTGGACCGGAGAAAAAAAGGAAACGTATTCGTCGCTTGTACAGTATTATGCGTAATGTTTATTCTATGTTGAGTTCCTTCTCCATACGTCAATAGATTATTGAGTTTGAGACATATCATTGAGTTTTATCCATTTTTGTTGTCGGAAACAACATATTTACCACCAACTGCTTTTTCTGGTGAACCGCTACTCAGCGGAGGGGACGTCCTGTCGGTCTCTGATTGGCCAGTACTTGTTTTCCCTCCGCGCTCGGGACAGAACGTCAGCGAATCACAGGCAGAGAAGGTCGGGTCTTCATTGGATAGAGGCGTGGAAAACCTGACTTCCGAGCGACAACAGCTCGCAACGTCCCTTCTACACTATACCATAAGTTTTTGTGGCTCTTTTTCACTGATATTGATACAGGTATCAATCCTTTTGTTGTCCAATAAAGGAAAGTCAAATGGTTGCACGGTGTGCATTACTAACTTTATTGCAAGGGCTAAATGAAATATAATAACAGTCATGAACATAAAACATGAAACAAATGCTTGTAAAATGACAATGACATAGATCAATGTATACATTGAATGAAAATTAGATGAAAAGTTTTACTTATTTATTTTTACAAATCATCAGACTTAGAGAGAAGGTCAGAGAAGCTGGACTGAGATGGTGGGGTCATGTATAGAGGAGGGATAGTGAAAATATATTGGTAGACGGATGCTTGAAGTGGAGATACCAGGCAGGAGGTCTAGAGGAAGACCAAAGAGAAGATTTATGGGCGTAGTGAGAGAGGATATGTAGGTAGTTGGTGTGAGAGATGAGGATACAGGGAATAGGGTTAGATGAAGAAGGTTGATTCGCTGTGGCGACCCCTGAAGGGAAAAGCCGAAAGGAAAAGAAGAAGAAGATTAGACTGGAACCCAGTCTATTTACCAGTCTATTTTGATACATTGTCTAAAACTGTATCATTACTGACCTGATATAAACAGAATTGCAAGCTCCATTAATAACATTCTTGAGACAAATCACCTTGTCAGTATTTTTCGATGCAGCGCAAGCATTTGAGCCTTTACATATGTCCACTAAATAAAAGAGTGGTGACAACTTTTTAGTCACTTATAGCACATCAACTGTCACCTATACCCAGAAATTCTTTGATCGTCATGGAAATCTCCTGCAATGTCTTCTAACGTACAGCAGGTGGTTGTATGGGACTTTGAGGCTTGCTGGTTATCTCCATGGTGTTGCTCAGTCTTTAGCGTCAAGGTTTACTATCTTAAAATGCTTAAAGGGGCTGCTCGGGCTGCTGCTATGAGGCTCTAACTAAATTGTGTTACCTTTGATGAAAAATAGCACCACACTGCGCTTCTGTTTCTCTTACGAACATCCATCTGGAGTCTTGTCAGGCATGCTCCAGGAGAATGGGGTACTGGACCCCTGATATTTGCAGTTTGGTCCCTCAGCGACTGGTGTCAGAGCTTAGTTTGCATTTCTGGCAGTTAGTCAAATTTGTTTCAGCAGCGGACCGGATTCCACCAAGGCTTCCTTTTGTCACAGATTCTGTTCATAACCTTTATGGACAGAATGTAAGGTTTCCAATTGACCCACTGCACGTTTTCAGACTGTGAGAGGAAACCGGAGAACCCGAGGGAAACCCACACAGACATGGGGAGAACATGTAAAAATTCACAGACAAAAAGGCCCCCTGTCAAAATTGAAATCAGGTTGCTTCCTGCTATGAGATGAAACATCTTCAAGAAATTAGAAAGTCCGATTTCCAAGATCAGACCTAACATTAAGTAGCATGATCGGAATGACTGTGAATCTTCCCAGTTTCTGTTTAAATACTTGAGCAAATGTTATTACTAATATGCCACATCAGTGATGCTGAAAATCAGCCAGGTACTACCCCTAGACCATTTCAGTCAGATTTTAAATTGAATTAATTTTTTTCCAGCCAAGTTGTGAAAAGGACGCGCTCTCGACTACGAGTAGAACCCGGAAGTGTTCCGCGTACATCCACCACCCATGCAGGTGTTCAGCCAAGCCCAGAAAAACCGAGTCATTGCAATAAACAACCACAAGATGGTGGCACCGACACCCCCCCCCTCTCCCTTGTGCGTCCCCTCTTGCCCTCCCCCTTGCCCTCTTTTTCTCTCTACCGCCGAACTACACGAACTGTCAGTCATACTGCAGGTCTTAATGTTTGTTTTCCTTTCAACGGGATTACACCCGCGCTCTGCGGAACCCGCGGCCTCACTTTGGATTGGAGGAATGACGGCGGCGGGGAGCCCGGAATAGGTAAGCCCCTTATTATAAAAACGTGAAAATATTATTATAAAGAAGCAAACTTTTGAAGACCCCAGGATGAAAGCCTTAGAAAAAAAAAAAATCAAATTTCAGGTTGCTGCGGTCAAAGAGGGTAACTGCTCAATAGATCATTCCGATACTGTCGTAAAAAAGATTAGTTTGACAGTAACCCCCCCCCCCCCCCCCCCCAAAAAAAAAAAATCATACTACAAAAAAAATCTAAAATATTAAATAATATA
>CAAKHD010014145.1:57901-131467 GCA_901007705.1 Fistularia tabacaria
TAAAAAAAAAAAAAAAAAAATTTCAGGTTCCTGGGGGCAAAGGGGGTAACCGCCCAAAAAAACAACCCGGACTCTTCGAAAAAAAAATTTTTTTTACAAAAACCCCCCCCCCCCCCCCAAAAAAAAGGTCATTCACTGATCAATGCAGTGTAATGTAATGTAAGTTTACCTACCAGCACTTTGATGGACACATTTGCAACTGGTTGTCAAGAAACTTATGCAACTCTCAACATGTTCCATCACTTTTCCACCCAAGATTTATCAGTGTTAACAATGTCACTGCTGCACGTCTGTTTGATAGCATATCGGCAATAATGAATTTAAACTGTCTCAAAGGACAATTCAAATGATTTAAAACGATATATTTTCTCATTTATATCCCAGTGCTAATGCAACCAATTATATGCATGTACCGTTAGCTTTTAAGTGACAGACTCATACATTTTAGATAGATGTTTCTGAATAGCTGCATGAAAGGACATGGACTATTTGAATCAGCGTAGTGGTCTTCTGATGTTAAACATATAGCAAATGTGCAAAACATGTTGGAAATCAGAGTTCGGAGGGACGGACAATAGAGGGTGTTACACAGGGTCTTTCATTTTCGGCTTGCCTGCAGCTCAGGAGAGATATCTTTAAGGCTTTCTCACATGTCCATTCGTCCAATGCATTTGCTGGCTGTCAAACATGAATGTCACCTCTGTCATTTGAGTGTGGGAAGAAATTGAATTGAGGTCAAGATTAATACTTGATTAGGCTTTATCAAATCTGTGTAGCCCATATACAGGCATACGTGGCTTTTGTCTAGCAACATGGAGCCAATTTTGATACGAGCAGTCCAAGCAGGCGCTGCAAAAGATTATGCAGACATTTCTAAAAGATCAGGATAAACAATGTTCAAATTCTCCAAGATAGCAGATCAGCTGATAAATCCAATAATGAATACAAGTTATGGTGTTCAAAATGCAGTGGTTTCTCCACAATGGTGTTTCCTGGCTTTGTGAGTGAAGAGAGAGTGATGGGGATTGTTTACCTCGAAATATATGTGCTGATGTGAAACTAAATACCCCCACATGGTCTTTAATTGATGAATGCCGTTGATACGATCAGTTAATTTGACTTCTGAGTGATCACGGGGACGTGCAACATTCAAAACATTACCAATCATAGTAATTCAGAAAACTGTTTTCATTCACTGCTGGGTCGTCTATTGCCTATCCAGTTTAGGGACAGATAATGTAACAGGTTTAACGGTACCCTTTGTGGAAATGCTCAGGATTTCTAAACCTAATTACCAAAAATATTCTAGGTGCATATCTCACACACTAACTCATGGTGTCAATTTTATTTTTTAGAAATAATAAATATTGCTGTTTCATCGAAAAAATTCGAGAAGGCTGACCTATTCCCTGGTCCGTGTGTGTGTGTGCGTGTGTACGTGCGTGTGTACGTGCGTGTGTGTGTGTGTGCGTGTGTGTGCGCGTGTGTGTGCGTGTGTGTGTGTGCATGTGTGTGTGTGTTTATTTAACTCAATCAGTCAAGGTGTCAGGCTTGCAAACATAGCTGAAGCAATTATTTTGTTGTTGTTGTCGTTTTGTTTTTCCAAGACCTGGATTTTCGTCTGAATTGAAAAGAAACAATAAGGTTTTTTTAATGTCCTCCTGGCTACTTTCTGGCTGTATTTTCCAGCCCCAGCTCATTAGCCTGTTTCTCAGGTCTAGCCAAGCTTCATTCATTATCCATGGCACTTAACAGCAAGACATCCCTCTTTCATCTTTTTTTACTTTCCTAAAGTAATTAATAGAAAGGATGGCGATGTGGCACAGTGGTTAGGGCTTTCGCCCCACAGCAAGAGAGTTCCTAGTTCGATTCTGACAGGGGACCTTTCTTTGTGGACTACAAACATTCTCCACTGTGTGTGGGTTTTCCTCCGGTTCTCCAGTTTCCCCCCCACAGTCAAAAAACATGCAGAAGGTTAACTGGAGACCCTAAATTCCTCTGACATTTGAGTGAGAGAGTGAATGATCGTATGTCTTTATTTGTGGCCCTGCAATCAACCAGTGGCTGGTCCAGGGTGATGACAGGCTGGATAGGCTCCAGCCCCCCCCCAGGCAACCCTGAGTGCAGGATAAGAGGTATAGATAATGTATGAATGAACAAATATTTAGGGTTAACCAATCAGAGCAATGGGTGGGTGGGAAAGAGGTGAAGATGATGGTGAAGGGTGCTAGAGGTTATCTTTGACAGAAGAGTAAAAGCAAGAGTGAAGAGAAAGGTTTATATTAAGACAGCGGCAAGACCAGCCCTTCTGTGCAACTTGGAAACAGCAACTCTTACCAAAAGACCTCAGAGTAACGAAAACCGCATGAATCAGAAATGAGCACATGGGACAGCTGAGGTGCAACATCTTTTTGAGACAAGTCAGAGAGTCCGGACTGAGATGGTTAGGACGTGTAAAGAGGAGAGAGAGTGAACATATTGGTAGAAGGATGTCGGGAGATGGAGCTGGAGGAGGACAGGGGGAAGACCAAATAAGAGATGAATGGATAAAGGGAAAGAGGGCATGCGGTTAGTTTGTGTGAAAGAGGGAGATGCAGAGGAGAGGGCAAGATGGAAGCAGATCCACTGTGTCTGATATCCAGTTGGGGAGGAGGTGAAAGAGACAGAAGGAAAAAAAAAACAACAAATGATAAGCATCAACAATGTTAAAAATTGTACTTAGTCCTATTTTTATTGTGGCAGAGAAAATACATTTTAAGGATAATCACACCATTGCTCCTTCTCTTTTGAATCATTGAAATCATTAGGGAGCTTCTCGGACAGTCCCTTTCATTGCAAAGCAATGTTTTATTTCACTTTCATGTTAAACGAACTAACTTTTGGCAGAAATAACTTTCACATAAAAAAATCACATTTCTTAGATACATAAAATGGTAGAAAGCTCTCAGACAGTTTAGAAAAGGAAACCTATCCTCTTGTTGCTGTTGTTTTAGGTAGAGTATGCTGATATTCATTTCTATCTTAGACTAAAGTAGTTTGTTGTTCAGCCATTTTTTAAATATTCAATTCTTCTAATTTACATGGATACATTGTTATACAAACTCTCATTGTGACTCTCATTGTTACCCATTTCTGACTTTATGGATTTTAAGATTTGTTTAATCAATGTTTTTGCAGCACTGGGTTCGTTTGGATATATAACAGGTCATCTTACAAGACTAAATGTCGTTATCTCACTGCAGTTATTGTTTTTATTATATTGCCAATATAAATCCCCATTATTTGTGAAATTACCAATACCTACTTCCCACCTCTGACTTGGGTCTTTCTGTTTGGAGTTTGGATTCCCACCATGCCTGTGTGAGTTTTCTGTGTTTTTCCTGGTTTCGCTGCACATTCCAAAAACATAGGTGTGAATGACAGAGTGAATGGTCTTATGTCTCTATATGGGGGCCTGTGATGAAATGGGAACTGGTTAAGGGTTTACCCGGCCTCTCACCGAAGGTCAGCTGGGACTGGCTAAAGCACCACTGCACCCCTGAATAAGCAGACAATGAATTTATGAATGATATTAATTTCAATGTTGCTGTTGTACCAAATGGTTTTGTAAAAGCCTAAAAGGTTGGCGGTACAGCAAAATATACCAAACCGTAAATTAATGTATGGGATATTTATGCTGATAATGATCCTGTCAAATATGCATCAATTCACTTGACTCTGACCAAATATAAATTCACAGAAGATTAAGGGTTCTTACATACTGTGACTTTGAAGACCTGGTTTTCCAGCCAAACATAAAATTACAAAAACGAATGACCAATATTTTTCTCAATTTTAGTTGACAAATGTGGTCTTTAAGCTGGCTAAACTGTCCCCTGATGCTGTCCTGTTTTTAATCTGCATTAAGTGTTCTTCTGCACATCACATGCTCCATTTATAGAACTCATCCGGGCCGAAAAAAGCCATCCACCTAGTTTTGATTCTATTTTTGACAATAGAGATTTGTTTAAGGTAGTAACCTTATTCCATGTAGACATTGTCCACCAGGATGTACCCTACCTATTTTTAGCAGGTGGCCCACTTGTCGATAGAATGCTCTGAGTTTCATACTCAGTACGATCACTGATTAAACATTTTGACAATGTCAACTCAGAGTATGTAGGTAGTCCTATCTCTTGTCACCTGTTTTATTCACTTTGTGATAAAGAGAGCCCTAATTTATTACACCAATCAAACAGTTATTGATAGTTTTTCAACCCCTGCCACAACCTTTATGGGCAGTGTAAAGGGGTTAGGATTGTGCAGAATGAGAGGCATATGCGGTATAATCTTATACTTGACTAAAAATAACCCTAACCCTAACCAACCACCAGTGGTCAAATTAATTATTCTATCGATTTTCTATTGCAAAGTACAGATCTGCTTCAGCAGATTAGTATTATATATTACATATTAGTATTTATTAGTATTATATTCATGTGTATTAGTATTAGAGTGTAGTGTGTATGTATTAATAATATATATTTATATATTAGTATTTATAATTGCCATATTTTTCTCTCAGATTTTCTTTCAAATGTTGAATGTAAATATCTTGGTGAATATCCTCGTCATATAATCTTGTTGTGACAACTGGAAATGTTTAGTTCTAAACATCTTCTCAGTCTTTCAGGCCATTGGCTATCGTTGTCAAATCTCATGATGGCAACTGGACTTTCTTTGAAGACGTTGTTAACTCTGCGGAGTTTCCGGTATATAGCTGCTGGGGTTGCGAGCACAGATATTGTTTGAATTGGGTTTGTTATGTTAATGAGTGTGTTGTTGGGCAGCATTTGGACTGAATGGGTTTTCTATGTTAATGTTTGTGTTGCTATTTGTCGGTCATTTGGAAAATATAGATGATAATAGGGGCAGTTCACCTAAGTTGGAATTTGAATAGGTAATCGTAAGGCTAATGGGTAGCTTTTAGGGAAATAAAAGAAGGTGTAGGCCAGGGCAGGAGTTGCATGATGTGGGTTGTTGGGTGAGTTCATGCGTATTAGTATTAGTGTGTAATGTGTATGTATTACATCTCTGGGTGAGTTGGAGGGTGCAAATGGATCTACAGGTATGTATGTCAATCTGTCTTGGGATGGCTCTCAGCACCAAGTTTTATGTGAATTGTTCGTTTCCATATGCTATCTCACCTCTCATTCAAGGGTTTTCTTTATTTCTAACTGCCAATGGGTAGCATTTATCCAGTACGTAAACTAGTTTCATAACTGTACTAGGAATGGCGGTTGGCCCTGGTCTTCTCGCTGCTTACTGATAGAGGAGTCACCGGGGGGTTAAAGAAACTGGTGGGTTTAAGGTGTGAGTTGCTGGAAAGAAAAGACATTGAGTTGGTGAACTGAGCTAGGTTTTATATGGTTTTGTTTATTGATATTGGATGAGTCAGAGACGCCTCCTGTCAGACATTGAGTCACCGGGTACAGATGAGTATATCTGCTAATGGTCTCCAACATTCAAGTAGGCAGAGGTACAAGGCAGGGCTGTCTTCTTTCACCCCTTCTGTTTGCACCAACCATAGAATCCCTAGCTGAGGCAACAAGGACAAACTCTAGCATACAGGGCCCAATCATAGCAGAAAAGCAATATAAGATTAATCTGTATGCGGATGATGTCTTGATTCTTTTAACAAGAAAATTCTGAAGCTTTTCAGGATAAATAATCAATTTTGGGAAGTCAGAAGCAATAGCTTTTTGCAACAGAGGTCCTGAATTGGCTGCATAAAGGGGCAACTTAAGAGAAAGCCCTAAAACCCCATCTGCCTTCACTTTAAAATGATCTTCTACAGAATTCAGATATTCTGGAGTATATGTTACATCTACTTTTGACTAAAGCCATTACAAAGCCAATTTTTGTGAACGCGTTTGCGTGCATTAATTTTGATTTGGAGGGATGGGAGATTAGAGATGGGACATCCTCCTGATCTCCTGACAGAGTGGGGTTGCCCTCTTGAAAATGAATATTCTACACATATTATACCCATTACAAATGATACCAATTCTTTTCCGAGTAATAGTATTAACAATTTGAATAGCTGCTTTAGCTCCTTCATTTGGGCCAAGAAGAGGCCGCGACTTAAGTTGGCTACTTCATGTCTCTCATTCTCAGAGGGTGGTTTTGACCTCCCTGACATTTGTAAATATCAGCTTAGTGCTCAAATGCGCTTTATAGCAGACTGGGCACAGAGAAAGTGGTTGGATATTGTGAGCTCTATGTCCAGAGTCCCCTTAACAAACTTATTATTTCCTAAAGCGCTTGAAACTCTGAAAGCGATCTGCAATAACCCCATTACAGTCAATACTGTAAAACCACGGTGGACCATAAGAAGGCTGGAAGGCACTCTGCAAACCCCTTCTATTCGTTCTCCAATAAGTGGAAATCTTGACTTTTTGTCTGGTACAACAGATGTTTGTCTCCAATTCTGAGCAGCCAAAGGTATCTCAAATGTGTCTGATTTATTTAAGGGGCCCATGTTCTTATGTCCAATGATCAGGATACTGGGATCTTCAAAAACATTTTTTTTTTTTCTCCCATTATTTGCAGATAAGGATTGTGTCAGCACGAACATCAGGACATTTCTTTCTAACCACAGTTATTCATGCATAGAGAATCTGCTTTTTTGCTCACAGAAGGCCGGGTCAATTAAAGTGTTCTATGATGGGACTACGGTAGTGGTATTGCCAACTGTATGATGTGATGTCAGAGTGATGTCAGAAAGATTTTTCCCCCTGCCAAACAAAACATTAATTTGCATGTTAGATAAGCAATGACAATGTTATTTGAGGTGATGGGTGAAATGAAGTGACTGGTGAAATACAATTTGGGACTGTAATCATTTTAATTTCATTTCCACATCACTGTCATTTTATCTGTTTGGAAAATTAATTCACAATTTCAGCTTCTCACTTTGTCTCTTGAGCATGAAAACAAAGTGCAGTGGTTCTGCTAAATGCATTATTCACAACATTCACTTTATCAAATATTATATTTATATCACTTATAAAGTCAACCTCTCTCATGGATATATTAATAACACAATTGAAAATGTTGATAATTATGCAAATTATCAGTCAGGTATACCAAGAAGGTTTTACTGAATCATATTACCAAAATCTAGGCCACATGTCATAAATCAGTTAGAAGCATCAGCATCAGAATAACAGTTTACAAAATAACTGGATTTGAGAATACATAAACGTGTCTCCCTTCTAACAACCTGTGGTGCAATATTATGCAAGAATAACTTACTTCTTATCTAAATAGAAAATCTCCCAAGATCCTGAGATTATTAGTTTTGACCTACTTTACTTTTCTGTCATGTGCCAGGCTGTAGCGGATTTTGAATACATTTTCATTTTTGGCTCAGTTTTCTTTGGTGTTGTCAAGTATGACTTAAGTAGAGCCCATCTACCAGAGCAAAAGCCCACTGAGGGTATCACAGCAGTCGTGGGATGGCAATGGGCACAGAGCTGTGAAACCTTTTTTAAAATTAGAAATTAAATGAAATAAAAATGAAATTTAAAAAAAAGTTGAAGCAATACACCCCTCTAGGTGGATAGTGTAAAAGGTCATGAGTAGTTCTATTGGCCAATTAATTTCTGTATTGCATTAGTTAAAGAGTAGTAAGGAGGCTTGTGCAAATTTGTTTTGTCCTGTGATCATTCTGCAAAAGAAAGATAAATACCAAGAACAGATTACACTTTCCCTTCTGTGCAATTTTAGTAACAGTAATCCGTACCTTTTGACAGTGTTTTTGAACTCGATCTCGTCACATTCAAATCTGTGCCCTATTGTTTAGTTGACAACTTTGACATTTAAATTTATTAACTGTGCAACATGAGTTTGTGTCTTTCTATCATGGATAACTTAGCAACCCCTGCTGACTGAATCAAGGGCAGAATGGTCATAGCTGCATGGTGTTTGTTTCTGATTAGAGTCTTATTTGATCCAGTGTATCTAAGATTGTACCTTATATGCCTTATCTCTTCAAAGTTAAATGAAAAAATTGAAAGTTCAAACTGCTATTTAAATGTTTTATGGCATCTTCTCTTTTGTCATCTTCTCTTCTAAAATGTTCACTAATATGTGAGGAACAAAACCACTCACCTTTCATGTGTGCTAGCTATGAATGGTTTTAAACACCAACTGTCTGATCAAGTGGATCATCAGCTCCTCTATCTCACCATTTGAACCTAAAGTGAAATCCTAATGCATGAAAGTATCTTGATTATAAATAGGCAGTCATATCTTGTGATTTTTCAAACTGTAAAGCACCACAGGAATATGTTTTCAACATCTAATTGTCTCATGAGATTGAGTTCAGGCTTCAGACTATTATTTATTCCACAATAAAGTAAGTTGGCTTTAGTTCAGTGTTCAAATTACAGTTTGGCAGTCTTTCGTAAAAGTGTCAATATACAGCATGATCCAAAGACTGTGAATGCTAATTTGGAATGTCATAATCAGTCTTAAATCAAACTAAACTTGAGTGAGATTGTAAACTGCAAAATCAACTATGGGGACATTATGATGAAAGACAAAATGCGGTGAAATACTCAGAATAACCAAAAGTTTTTGAACAAATAAAGCCAAGCTGACATTGTGCCAGAATGATGAGGAGAGAAAAATATGGGGAAAGAAAATAGAGGTAATGGTAAGTAGTGTCCAACATGATGTGTCAGGTAGGGGGGAAAAAAATACAAAAAAACTTTGTTTGTATGGCTGTAAATCAGTGGGGTCACTGGGTTTCACTAGAAGTGTCTGGAAAAAAAATCAGATACTGCAGCTGGATAATGATCCACATCAAACTGTGGCGAGTCAGTCACCTGATTTGATCCCATCGTAATAATCTCAGCTCATTTCTGTTACTCATGACCAAACTGGACAAATTCAGAACCCCCGCCCCCCCCAAAAAACAAAAAAATAAAATAAACAAAATTAAAAACCAACAACCTCTAGTTGGATTCATTGAAAGTATGGAAAAATGGACGAGTGGAGGCAGATATGGAATCAGTGAGGATTTATCCCATTTACCATAATAAAATTCTGTATTTTTGTATTTTTGATTTTTATTTTGTTGTCAGATTCCATTAGGACATCTGAGTGTGAGAGAAATTATAGCGGTGGATGTGAATCAATGCTTTTGTTTAACCTCATACAAGGTGAAACTCTACCACTGTAAATTAATGGAGGCTTTATGCAGGCAAATTACAAAAAATATTTCTCGATGCAAATACTAATGGACCTAAATGTTTAACAGAGGAGCTGCATGTAGTCAGTCATATTAGGTAAACACTCCATCTTTTGTTGACTGATTTCATCAGCTGTCCAAAAGAGATATGGATTTTTTTTAAGTTACAGTTATTGAGTTGTAATTTCTCAAAAACATAAATGGACTGCAGAATCAGAGAAAATGTCATTTCACAGAAAATGCAAGGTCTGTTCAGTCTATACTGGCCCTTAAGATCATGTATTGGACTAATAAGTGACCTTTCTTGAAAGGTAAATCAAAAGATGAATTGTGCTTTGGACTCTCACCAGTGTACCATTTTCCTTTACAAAGGCAAACCAACGAGCAAGTGGAATCTGGCAGAGACAGGCACTGGCTATTGCTGCTATACTGTAAATATCTCATGCTCTAAAATGACATCCACATACTCATATGTGAGATTTTTTTGGTGCTTTTATGCAGTGGTAGATAAAAACAGTTAGAATCCACCTATTAGTTTGTGTACTATGGGGTGGAGGGCATGATTTTGTGTGTAAGTGAAAAGGACAAGAGCATTCAAATAAGCAGGCTAATATTTTCAGAAAACAATGGACTTATTGGCAACGATGGTAAAATTGTATTGATGTATGTGTGTGTGTCTATGTGTGTGAAAAGGACAAGAGCATGGGGTGATGAGAACTCTCCTCTGCTGATCTCAATGCAAACAATCAGTGATGGCCACAACATCTCCTCCACTGTAAGTAATACAATAAAAGTTTTCAGTTTTCAAATAATGTTAAACTGAAATGAAAGAATGCATTTGTGCTTCTTACTTCCTCACCCCTGAACTGTGTTTCACAGTAAAGAATAATTTGACATTATGTTAGAGTGATGAAGAAAAGCTATTGACCAGTGGTTTGGAGATTTAGTGAGTTGGTGTGAGAGAAGAGGATGCCGAAGATAGGGATAGGGCAAGGCAGATGATTCCATGTGGCTACCATTGAGCGGATGTTGATGCAGCCTTTCAGTGAGAATGGTTGACGATTATTCGCTGCTCAATCGGTGCTTGACCAGAAAAACCACAGTATTCTTGCAGTTTACCCCTAATGAATAACAATTATATTTTTACAATGTAATTTAGTTGCAAAGATACACCAGGAGCTCACTCGAGCACTGAGGCTTTGATTCATTAGCAAGAACCTTTGCATGCTGCCAAACTATTGCCTCCCTAGTTTTAAGGAGTGGTCAAATCAAAACTGGTTTTTTTATAATTTAATTCTGTAATAATCTAATGATATAATCTAATGAGACATGTTGCTAGTAATCAGCAGAAGATTCGTTAAAATGTACAGGCCATTGATTGTAATGGTGGTTGATGTTCCCCATTCACTTGGGACCTACTGCACATTTAATGTGATTTCTGAAGAATATTAACATGCCAAAACAAAGGCAGATAAGAAAATGTTCATCCTTCACGAGGCATAGATGAAATGACCAAATTATGTCTGAGAAAATAACAACTGACAAATATGTACGTTTATGTTTTTTTTATTTATTTCTGCAGTTTGTTGGATGAACATTTTAATACAGAAAATGAACAACAGGACCACCAGCAACAAGAGGAAGAATTTCTTAGTATACTGGAGACGATTGTTCTCACTATCTTCCTCTCCATCATCATCATCATGACAGTGTTTGGAAACCTGCTTGTCATGGTTGCGCTTTGCAAGGATCGACACCTGCGGTGAGCGGAAAGAAGTAAAAGAACTCCAGTTTTGCTTAGGGTCCTGTTCAAATAGGTGATTGCATACTAAATGTCATAGAGGATCACTAAATCTTATACATGCTATTTAAAGTCTTGTTCAAAGTTTTAAACTGTGAGTATTACATTTTAATGCTGTAAAAAGTAAACACAAGGAGTTTAACAAATTAGTTGGCACATATCGGAAAAAAGTTGTTTCTTTTTCCGATATGGTTTCAAGTAGCTGAACGCATCAGAGGCTATTTTAACTCCAAAAGCTGTCATTAAGTATTAGGATATTCACAACAAGTTTCAGTTGTCTCTCTCTTCATTCAAAGGAAGCCTTAACTAATAGACTTTGCCATCGTTTTCATTGGCTGTTAATGCATAATCTCTTTGACAAATTTGACACTGAATGCTTTATAGAATATACATCCGCTGTGTGTCACAGGACCAGTAAGACACCATGAGTAACACTGATGTGATATGCTGCAGGCATGCCTTGTGTTTTTTCACTCTTCTACAGTATTTAATTGATTCAGTATTTAAACATTACAACAGGTGCAGGAAAGTGAATCCACAGTCACAGGCCCATTTTTCCATTTCCCATTGATCAAAATCAGTGTGCGGCCATCAAAATTTTGAAATTGGCGGACCAGTAGGAAGAAATTAATGTTTCAAGAGTGTGTATTCACAAGTCTCCATCTAGTCAACTCTCATCACATTTTTAATGTTAAATTATGGATATTCCACTCTTAGTGAGAGAGGCAGGTTCAAAGCAACTTAAGATGTAAAGATGTGAAATTGTCATTGCCATTCTCAGTAAGCAACAATTCAAACTGGTGCCAAATACAAAAAACAAAACTAAAAACAAGCAGACACTTGTATTAGGCATGTTTTCATGACCATTAAACTTTGTTAAGTTGGTTTTATCTTGTGTGCATGTTGTCCCGGGGCTTCCTATTTTATTTTGAAATCTATCTCTCCTTTTGTTTCAGATGACTTGCCCTTTCCCCACAGTGAATTGTCCAACCCATTCCCCATTTCCTTGTGTGTGTGCATATAGTCTGTTTCCCTTTTTCCTATGCTAGTTTGTCCTGTTGCATGTGTCAATCAGCCAGCATCTGTTCCATGTCCTATGTCCAAGTCAGGCCTAGTGCTTTCTGGCCACTGAGTGTTTCAGTTACAATGAAAGAGAGATTTTTTGTTTCTTTGTTTTTAGCGACTTCCATGATTGTCCAGGAAACTATATCGTGTCAATTTTGTCTTGTGTCCGTATTCTCATGGCTTCCTCATTTATTTTGAAATCTACCTCGTCTTTTATTTCCGGTGACTTGACCTTTCTCCTTGTAAGATAAGATAAGATAAGATAGAACTTTATTGATCCCCATAGGGGAAATTCTTTTGTCACAGCAGCGCAACAATAGCAGTGTCAATACATATGAATATAAATATAAATAAAAGAGACAGTTAAGAAATAGCAAAATATATCTGTGGGGAAAAAAAATGGACCACAAAATGAACAACAACAAGGATAGAAGTCAGTCTTATTGTCTCCCCACCTTGCTCTTTCCACTTGTTCCCCCTTTTTTTATGTGTGTGTGTGTGTGGGTAGTCTGTTTCCTTTGGTCTTGTGCTTGTTTGTCTTGTTCCATTAGCTAGTTTACCCGCATCCATTGCATGTTCTCTGCCCAAGTCAGCTCTGGTGTTTTCTGGCTTCTTGGTTGTTATGAATGAGTGATTTTTGGGGGGGGTTTGTATTCTTCTTAATGAGTGAACTTTATTATCACTCGTTTTCCTTGTTGCGAGTGTTTTTCCTTGCACTTTACCATTATTATTATTTTATTTTTTTACTTTGTTCCCTGCGTCGTGCATTTGGCTTCTAATCCTAGCTTGGTCATGACACATTTCCCACAACTACTTTAAAGCAACTAAACTAGATTAATTCAGGAGTAGTTGAATACCAAATTTATGTTACCATTCTGTGCATAGCTCAATGTATGAACACAAATAACATTAAATGGTAGTTCATCACCCATGTCAGCTGTTGATAACAGATATGAAAAAGGCCAAAGATGGATGGATTGACTTTCTATCAACTCAATTCTATTAAACATCAAGTCAATTCTGAACTCAACTCAATTTCATAAAAGAGAGGACTTAAACTTGCATATGGCATTGACCATCGCTCTATTGCAGTTCTTGTTTCTTGCTACCATACGGCTGCTTCAGACTCGACTCTGCCAATCTGGCAGAATACTCTTATGGTCCACCGTGGTTTTATACAATACTCCACTTTAGTAATGTATCCTTCGTAATTCCTGTTAGTTGTGACATTTGTTTGTAATTTCCTACCAGACATGCATGACAGAACAGTAGTCATTGTCTTTTTTATAAACAGCAGACAAAGGTGAAATAAATTCAAACAGAAATGATTCATCAATGAAGGTTCTTACTTATATATGAATGCATTTATTTATATTTCATTTATTTTTAATTTGGGGGGTTTGTAGTGAAAAGGATACTTACTTGTAGACTTTTCTTAGCTAATATATGATTTTTTTTCCTATGTCACCTTCCTGCTTCTTTGTCTCTCTGTCAGAAAGAAAAAGACTAACTACTTCATTGTATCACTGGCATTTGCTGACCTGCTGGTTGCTGTAGTAGTTATGCCATTCGCTGCAATTGAGCTGACCACAGGCCATTGGCAGTATGGAGAGATCTTTTGCCTTGTTCGAACATCTTTGGATGTATTACTGACGACAGCATCTATCTTGCATCTCTGCTGCATTGCACTGGACAGGTTCGTACGTTAACACAAGTTAAGAGCGAATAAGAGAGAGTTTTGAAGCTAAAACTACATTTTGGCATATTTGTCTTTCATTTCATTATGTCTATTTACACTTAAAAAAAGAGATATCATGTAAAGCCATCTGAAATTGGGTCGTTATGAAATTCTAGTTTATATAGTTTGCACTGAATTAAAACTCGTTCTCATTTCAAATTGGAAAATTAAAATGAAAGATGACCCTATAAAATGAATATAATCAGGAACATTTTAAAAAAGACTTAAATGAGAAAAGGCTGAATAAAAGAGGAAAGATAAACAGCAAGCTAATGGAGAGAAGAACCTGCAGTATTCATTTGTACAAGGGCAATCATATTATTGGCTGTGGGCATATATTGCAATGGATTTTGTCATTAAAGGTTTTGACTTATCTTGTCTTGCGGGGCTGGACGAATTCTTCAGCTATTAATAATTCAATCAGTGAAATCGCATTCCAATCCATCAGGGCTAACATACGCTTTAGTAGTGTTGCAGTGCTGTCAGGAATTAACCATGATTAGAAAAATGTAAACGAAACAAAATCTTAACCATAGATAGTATACAGTCAGGATATTAATCAGACACAAATCATCTGATACCGAAAAGATAACATTAATTCTTTATAGGTGCTTTACAGGAAATCAAGCATCTGAAACATTAGTGGTGCAAAAACGGATTTATTATAGGTGATTCAATTTCTGCGAGTTTCATTAATATTCAAAGACCTGATAGGATGAGTGTCTGACAATAAATTGTGTTAAGATAGCTTTATAGCTACTTACATTACCTTGAAATAATCTGAGCAGTGCACTTCATCATTAAGTAGGTCATGCACAACTCAGACAGCGATAGGCTTGATATGTTCAGGAAATGCAAGGTCAAGCAATAGCACTTAAGCTGTGTTCTGTCACAACATACTTGGAATCATACCAGACATACTTTGTGTTGTACAGTTTTATTTACTACTGATATGAAGGAAAGATGTGGGTGTTGTGTCTCATGTTAGATTTCCTGAAGAAATCGCAAGGCAAATGAGGCTCACGTCAAAGTGTAGTCTTTTTATTTTTCATTTATTTCTTTGGATCATTCAAAATTTACAGTTCAAGAGACAGTTAAGATGGAGAGGATATTTCCCCTAACTATCTTTTTAACACAAATGTCCATCGTCGTTGCTCAAGAATTGGTAAACTTTGTAATAAATGTTTCATGTGTTCAAAAGTTCTCAAGCAATCTGCCCAAGGGAAGTAACATGTAAAAGCTTAATTCAACCAAACAGGGTTGAGTTTATGTTGATTTGCTTATTTGAAATTCAAAACAGTGGTCAAGACCAGTCATATTCCAACTCCATGGTGATATGATTCTTGTTCATATCCAACGTATCTAAAATAGACAAAAGGTTGTTTAAAAATAGCTTAGTTGACATATTTTTCCGATCTTGTGTTAGATATGTTGTGTTTGTGTTTTTTTTTAGGTATTATGCCATCTGCTGCCAGCCGCTTGTCTACAGACACAAAATGACGCCGATCCGAGTTGCAGTTATGCTTAGTGGATGCTGGCTCATTCCCACATTCATCTCCTTCTTACCAATCATGCAAGGTTGGAATGCCATCGGCATTAAAGATATTGTAAGTCTTCAGCGAATAAGTTCAAAATCCAAATACAGAGTAATTGGCTCGAGCACAAATGCTAGTTTGGCAGGCCCAAGAGAAGAAATACCTCCCTGAAAGGTCTTAAGAGATATTCATTCTGGGAGGGTAACCCTTCCAACCAAATATTTTGTTCCTCTAATAACATTTAGTCCATCGAACAGTTACGGGATAAGACCGTTATTACAGAATAATTTCAGCTGATGCTGAGGTTTCCTTGCTGCGAGCAACAACAGTACTTCAACAACCCTTTTCCTGCTGCTTTGGATGCGTTTTGTCACGAGATCATTTCCGAAATAGCTCAAAATTAGCTGAGCAAACCCCAAAAGTGGATAGAGGTATTTGCTTTTATTCAAAAAAACTTAAATGGCACATCTTTGTTTTCAATTTGTTAATCTGGCTGCTTCAAAACAATGATCCTCTTGACTAATGGATCACCATTACATAAGAGGTCAGATATTTCAATTTAATCATTTATTTGTATTTGGACAGTGTAAGTATGACAGTCATCTAATGCTTTGAAATGATCTCCTAATGAGCTGCAGTTATTGGATAAGAGCTAGACAGGAGATGTGAGACAGATAAGAGGTTCAGTCAGCAGTGCTTTATAAACTGATAAATTAATAAATACGAAAAGATGTATGCGTCCTCTAGATTTGAAGGAACTCCAATCAGCCTTGCAATACAGACAATGATAATGAGTGTAAACTTAAACTTAAACTTGTTTGTGATAAAACCTCAAGTGCTGTGATAAACAGCCTACTGTTTTATTGAAGCGTCACAATACAAAATATCTGTGCAGTCAATATCTGGCGTGTTTTCTGCAGACTGGTACCTCGGTTGAAAGAGGGCATTAGTTGATAACATCCAAAGTCAGATGCGTGAATAGGAGAGTGAATTTGTATCTATGTTGGGCTCTGCGATTGACTGCTGACCGATACACGGTGTACCTTGCGTAGATAATGAATGAATCAACATATGAATGACTATATATATTTATATGTATATATACAGTATATCATCAGTTTGTGTGCGCTGTGGCAACAGTCATCCTACAGATGCTGGTCTACCAGATAAACAGAGGTAGGAAGAGTAGCTCAGAAAGAGAGATCCTGGCAACAAGGAGAGGGGTTAGCTCGCTAACTGAACTGCAGAAAGGTGTAGAGAATAGGAAGAAGCTGCCAGCAAGAAACAACAAGATGCCAATAGATGAAGCGAAGAGACTCACAAGCACAGGCTCACAGCACAGGCTACCTGGAGAGATATTGCAGGAAAGCTGACATCAGGAGAATAAATAGACTGTTCTCCAGGTAGACAGGGTTTTAACAACATCCAGATAGACCTATGGCTGAGACTCAGCTCTATTGGAAGAATATCTGGAAGAAGGGGGTGTCAGACAACACCAATGGCCAGTGGCTGATTGAATTGAAAGCATACCACACAGTCGCCTCCCCGACTAGGAACATGTAAAAGTTACCACAGCAGACATCCAAAATGAGTGTTTCATATGAAGTGCGAGGCAGCACCAGGGCCGAACTTAATTTAAATCAAGATTGTTGTTTTTGTCTTTTCCAGATTGAGGAGAGACAAACATTTCCTGGTGGCTCCAAAGACACAAGCTGTGTGTTTTTGGTCAATTGGCCGTATGCTCTGATCTGCTCTGCAGTGGCCTTCTACGTACCATTGGCTCTCATGGTACTGGCCTACCAACGAATCTATGTCACAGCCATGACCCATGTTCGACAGATTGAAACACAGCAACGTGCCGTTTGTGCACAGATTACTGGGACATCGTCTGTAATCACTTTAAGGTCCTCTACTTCTTCAGACCCATCAGAGCTCTACCATCTTCAGACAACGCACTCTTCATTTTCAGAGCAGGCTCCTGTCTCAAACAGCCGAATATGCGTTGAGACAAAGGCAGCAAAGACGCTGGCGATTATTATGGGTTGTTTCTGTCTCTGCTGGGCACCATTCTTTATCACCAATGTGGTTGACCCCTTTATCGACTACTCAGTACCCTGGCAACTGTGGACAGCCTGGCTATGGCTTGGGTACATTAACTCGGGACTAAACCCCTTTCTTTATGCCTTCCTGAACCGGGCATTTCGGAGGGCATTTCTTGTGATTCTCTGTTGTGGGGAAAATCGCTATTTTCGACAGGAAAACTGCTCCTATGAACATGCCAACAGAGTTTGTTCGGCTTCATCGGCCAATGGGACATCCATGGAATTAAGGTAATATTTTGCCCATCTCTTATTCAATACAAAATGTATTGGTCTGCCATACACAAATTTCGATAATGTACATACAATGCATTGAATTTTTAGGAATAGCTATGTAAAACGGCATTGTGCAATATTTTACAAAATTTATATTACCTTCTGTGGTCATGTACGTCATTTGGCTGCTTATTTTGTTTGTGTGGCAATCCAACCAGAAGAGACACTGTGAGAAGGGGGCTACTGTATCGGTCGGTGTATATACATCTCTTGCCCCGTCTGTGCCGAAGTGGGACAAGCCTGTGGACTATGGGAAAGTCTGTTTTCCTTCAATGTTGTTGTTGATTCCCAACAATAGACCAGACTCTGTATTGTTGTTTCTGCTAAAGCTATGCTGACAATTTTTTTGTTTCAAAGTATGAAGATTTCCATGATGCTGGATTGTAGCTTAAAAGTGGTTTTCTATATATTTTCCTGTGAAAGCCCCCCCCCCCCACATGCTTTTGTGAATGTTTTATTATTATCTTAAATGTCAGATGATGTTTGAACAAGTTTATTGTTCTTATTAGATTGATGTATAATATTAATTCCAAGTGTAATGGAATGTTTAATTCTAAAAGCACAGCTGCAATCAAAGATGTGTTACTTGAGCACATTCTTGATTGAGGAGCAATCCTGATAAATGGACCAAGGAAACAGACAATGTCAGATCAGAAGGTGAGAGAACAAAAAGAATGCATAAACGGTCCGTGATTCCTGTAATAAAAACAAAAAGTTCACCGTAGAGTTTACTCTGGTACACTGGCTTTGCCGCAGGCCAATGATTCTACGCATCTTGTCTTTCCTGTAGCGAAACTGGCAACAAAAAAATAACAGGAGAGCCGGCACCCTTGCCAAGGCGAGGAAAATGAAGGGATGTTCTAAAAAGTCGGATGGTAGGTGTCTGTTAGCCTGAACTTTATCTTTTTTTCTTATTGTGCATGTTTGACTTAAATGACTTAAAACTTGTACATAAGAGAAAACAAAATGTGACTTGCAAAGAATCAAACCATTTTTAAGGAAATCCATAGAAAGTCTACCAAAATTACGCCAATATTCCATTTGAATTTGCACCGTTTACCCACAAATTTGAAAGCGAAAGGTATCGTTTGATGGCCACGATCGGGCTGTCATCGAAGGCAAATGTGTCATTTAAAAAAAAAAAGAGGCAAGGATATTAATGGAAAATATAACCAACCCTGAAATAGACTGGAATATTATCTGTTGACAATGTAGTTTGAGGAATTATATTTTCATTTCATTTCAATCCAAGTTAAGCCAAGGAGTATGGCTCTTGTTCAGCCCCTTTCGGGCTTTTACAGAAGCCAATGAATCAGATAAATCCTTGAGTTTGCTGTTAAAGTTCTCTGACTGAGAGTGCTTGATGAAAACATGGCTTATTACATCTGGCAGCCTAGAATTTCAAACTTCTAAGGCATTAGGGTTGATTTGATGAGATAGCTTCATCTTCTTTGCTTCTTTCCCCAAGTCTAATAAATTAGAGATTAAAATGTCCAACAAAATCAGTAATTGATCTGAAACTGGCAATGAGCAGATGTCATTCACTGAAACAGACAACCTAGAGTCCCAGGCCAAAATCCAAGGTGACCATGTTCAAAAAGTCCTTCACCAGAGACTGGTCTTCACAACAGGTGAGAATGTTGAAATCTCCTACTGTCAGAATTCCCTCAAAAAATAAGTGGATAAATAGTCTTCAAATTCTGATTTAAAGTTGTTGTTATTCTTGGACGGATGATAAATCATCCCGATCGACACCACATATGAATTGGGGATGGTTTACAGCTAAAATTTAAAACTTGTTAAGGCAGAATCTGTTTTGCCTTTAAAACAGTCTTTAACAATGGGGGCAACGCCCCCACCTCTCACCGTCAATCTAGAACAATGTTATTTTGATGAAAAGTCTCATCTAATAACGATGAACCGCTGCTTGCGAGATTTAAAGAGTTGATTTTCTTTCCTTTATAGGCTCTCTCTTTGAAAAACCCATTTTAAATACAAACTCTTGTCAAAGAGTAGAAAAATAAGCCTAGTCAGTTGTGTTGCCTTCTCGCACACCGCTGCGGAAGATCTTCTGTGTCAAATGTAAATGTCGGCCACATAGGATGAGAGACATGACCTTACCCCAAGGGATCATTGTTTTGTTTACAGCAACTAGCCCCAAAGTTTCTGATTCTTATCATATGTCAAGCAAAATATGTTTTGGCATAATGGTCACAGTTTGGTGGCGTCTCTAACATAAATAATGTTGGTTGAGAAAGAACTTTTTTCTTTCTTCACCAAAGTTACATGGTAAAATCATCTGTCACACACACACACAGCATACAAGTCATCATATGCCCTTTTACAGCCCTTTGATACCTCTACCTTCACCTTTCTCTTCTCTCCCTGAACTCCTGTCTATTCTCTTCTGACCCCTCAATGTCCTACTTCTTCTTTTCTAACCTCTTTCTCTGTATGTACCCCTGCACTTCCTCATTCTCACACCAAGTCTCCTTCTCTACTTTCCTTACAAATGACACACCAGATACTCTCCGAGCTGTCTTCCATATCACATTAGCTGCAGTTGTGCAGTCATCTGGAATCTCCTCCTGACCACTCAGAGCCTTTCCAATCTCCCCTCTGAAAACCATTCACTTTTCCTTTCTCATTTTCCACCACTTCATCCTCTTCTCTGCCTTTGTCCTCTTCATCATCCTTGCCAAAAGAGTCTTCCTATATACCACCATCATATGCTGTCTGGCTACACTCTCACCTGTCACTTCTTCGCAGGCACTGATCTCCTTCAGATTTCATCATCTACACAAGATATAATCTACCCGTGCACTCCTAACTCCACTCTCATGAGTCACCTTATGTTCCTGCCGCTTCTGGAAGAAAATATTCATGGTATTATTCCATCCTTTTGCATGTCTACCGTCATCTTTCCCTCTGTGTTCCTATCCTGGAAATGGCTTCCCATCACTTCCTCATCAGCTCTGTTGTCTACACCAACATGTCCATTGAAGTCTGAACCAATTACCTGTCCCAGACCTTTGGGGATAATCATCATTTATTCATCTAACTCACTCAAGAATTTCTTATAACTCACATCCTACCTGTGGGGGCATAGGCCCTAACATCACTGTAAATCACATCTCTATATCTGACAATCTGTTCACCTAAAGAAAATTCCCGACAAATTCCCCCTCACGATAACCTCCACTCCATTTTTCTTCCCATCAGTCGTATTACAAATCCTGCTTACGGGCCTCTAGCCTTGTTACCTTTCCACCTGGTCTCCTGCGGAAACAGCATATCCGCCTTTCTCCTCTCCATCATGTCAACAAACACTCTGACTATTCCTGTCATATTTCCAGCCATCAAGGTCCTAACTCTCAGTCCCAGACTCTTGCCGTTGCTCCTCAATTCTACCAATAGATTTGATTTGATTCTTTGCTGGATGCCCTTCCTGACACAACTCTCTGCATTTATCCGGGATGGGAACCAGCACAAGAATTACTCTGGCTTGTGCCCTCTTTGTCGCTGCATTGGCAAGCATACAAAAAAAAGAAAACACAATCTGAACTGCAAATAACCGTGATATCTTTGTGAGGACGTGGACTCCATGATCAGACAAACACATCTAATGTCCCCTCTTAAATTTAACTGCGGACAATAAACGAGATTATCAGATTAACAAGTATGAATACAAATAAAATTAAATATATGGAAGGAATCCCAAAGAGGCCAGTGAAGTTGGCTAAGCTACTGGCCTCTAGGGATCTCTGGGTCGAAAACTCCACAGAGCACCTTGAAAATCGTCATTATTCTCAATTACAGCCTTAAGGCCGTGGGCCTAACATCAAACAGACATTGCCAAACTCTCAGCTCCAGCAGTGGAAAGTTGACACTTGTTTATGATTAGACTCATAACAAAGACCTTGTGTTGTGTCCGCTAGCAAAGAGCCAAAAAGGCATCAGAAACAGGTCAAACGTTTGAGTACACAGATCCTCGCTGTGCCTTGTGTCCTTGTATGCTCCATAGAAGTTAAAATCAGCTTTACAATATTGTCATCTTCGTTTACTGTTTACTTTGTTGGACATATTATTCAAATCATGATATTTAAAGGAACAATAAAATCACGCAGCCAAAACCTATCAAGACGACATAAAGCCAGGATTGAGGATGGATGACAAAAAAAGGAAAACAAAATCATGTATAGAAATTCTAATATATACTTTTTACAAGTCCATTAAAGCAATACTCAATATGGGATATTAAATCAGTTGAACATAGAAAGGCATTCGACAGTTAAGATACATCTAATAAGCACACCCATCACTGGATTTAAAACAGGAATCTACGGATTATTTCACGTTTGGTTGGAAATGTATCACACCTCATAAAGACAAAAGCTGTACAGAAGATGCGTAGTATCTTGTGTAGTACCCCAAAATACAGCCTGCCTGTTTACTGCCAAAACCTCCCATAACAATCAAAATTGAGTAGTAAGAAGTCAAAAACAGGTAGTTTATGTAACACCACTCCATTAATCATGACCAGAACAATAAAGAATAAAAATGTACTTATCAGTACTTTTTAACAACTGCTGACAGTAAAATGTAAGGTTGAAAACAGTGAAAACTACATTGTCGTAATTTACTTTGCAAACACAATGTATGTGTAATTATTACAGTTATTTATGCTTTGTATGGTCTTATATCAATGGACAAAGTGCTAAGTTTCTATAAGTACCACTTCCTTTATTATGATAAAGGTAATGTGGTGACTATATTAGTTTGTTAAATCAATTATCCAGTTTGATAGTTCAGAGTTTGTCAATTCTATCTACCCAGCTAAACGGTGAATAATTTATTAGAAGACCAGCTTATTCAGTTACTTATATAAAGTAAAACAAAGTAACCGTCAATTGACCAAGAAGGCATTTATCAATATTTGTTATGACTGAAAGGTTTTGCTGGTTACTTTATTGTGGTTGCCTCCCCACCCCCTCCATTCATGCACGGTTCACGTCTCACCCCTGACTTATTTGGTCTGTTGACCGTCCACTGCTTTGACCTTTATGATTACTAACAACACTGAGTTGAGGGCGGCTGTTGCATTTCCTCAGCATGTTTGTTGTGTGTTTGTGTCATAGTGGCTGTCAATTAAGACATGGCCCTCTACTGCCAGTAACTGGTATGGAGTCAAAAAACAATACTTTCATGGATTGCTTCTTGTTGGCACTTTGCCTGTTTAGCAAAGTGACTTTAGTTCATTGAGCTTGCTATCATGAAAACATGTGATTTGCATAGTCAGCATAAATATGTTTCCATGAAATCAAAATATTCCCGAGTTATTACAATTGGTTATTCATATTTTCTTAATGCTAATATTTCATGATATATTCTATAATTTAGTAAAATGAGTAATATTTATAAAAGAATTGATGAATTTAGATCAAGTGTTTGTTTTTTACCACTTTTGCAATTTTCAAACCATTATATGGGAGCTTTTAAGTTTTTGCCATATGATTGACGAATTGGCTGCCTGTTGGTTTTTCAAAGTAAGATCTGTAGATGCCAAGCTTAAGTGAATTAACTTCAATTCAGACCATCTATATAAATTCTTACCTTCAGTTCAGTCCATGTAGTTTCACTCATTCATTCATTAGTCACACTGCTTATCCTACAGTAAGGGGTCATGGACGGGCTGGAGCCTATCTCAGCATTCACTGGTTGTGAGGTGGGGTTGAACCCTGGACCAACTTTGATCACATGGCCACATATAGACCTATACCATTCACTTTCTCATTTACACATCTTACACCATCTTAATGTTATATAAGATTGTGTTATTTAGCACCAGTTCACGATAGATATGTCTCATGACACTTGAATGATGTGTAGAGTTGGTCTGCTTTCTCAAGAGTTTTAAGCTTGGATGTGTGATCGCAGCGCTTGTTTTTTTGCACCGTAACTGATAAAAAATGAAGCGTGCAAAACTGTCTTGGAAACAGAATCAGATGGCCATTTTATGTTATTTTAAAAGCAAGCAGGATCCTTTCATGCAGTTATTAACAGTGATATGTTTATCATTTGGAAAATAAAGAGATGGAGCTTTCTTAGCTGGCATCAGGGTCCCCAATTCATATTGATGGGTGAGTTTCATGCTTAAAACGCACATGACGGTTAGACGCACATTTGAATTAACCATTTAGATGTAAACTTCTGGCCTCCTCTAACAAAATGAAGGGGCCAATGCCTCTGGCTTTGACGAACCTGATCATTGCTTTTGCCTGAAAGACATCCATCCCTGTGCTGCATCAAATCTATATATGTACAGTTTGGGTTTTTTTAAGTGTCGTGATCCTGCTTGCTTTCATGCCACAAAATCACCTGTAAAAACAGACTATGCTGATGCTGCAGCCATTACTCAGTGATGGCTGAGACACAGGACAGCCTGCTGTCTTACTCTGTTGTTCATCTAAACCAGACCTGGGCATTTTACGGCCCGCGGGACGTTAGACGTCCCTGTCCGGCCCGCGGCCCGCCAGTCATAAATAGGTATTTTGGTGTGGATGCAACGTAAGTTTTTTATTTTGAAAGGGCTTGGCGCATTGTTATTGCGTTCATGAACAGTCACGTTGATGCTGCTGTCTGCACAGTGACGGGTGATGCTAGCAGCCAAATATCCCTGATCCCCCAAAATGTTGACTCACGGTAAAAAAAGAAAAGTTGAATTCATTCATTCATTCACTTCTGAATGTCGCGTTTTCAACAAGGCATGGACAGCGAAATATTTGTTTACAGAAGTCAAAGGTAATGCCGTGTGCTTAGTTTTCGGTGCACATGTGGCTGTGTTAAAGGATTACAATCTCCATTGTCACTACGCATCCAAAAATGAGGAGAAATACAAGAACTTTTCAGATAAAGAGCTCGCCACTGAGTCGTCTGTATTGCTAGCCAAGTTGGAAACTCAGCAAACACTTTTTACAAAACGCTTGGCATCCAGAGGTGCAGCAGTCAAGACAAGTTTTGTCATATCCCACAAGATCGCTAGAAAGAGCAAACCATTTTCTGACGGGGAGTTTATTAAGGAGTGTTTGGTGGACTTATCTGCGCTGTCATGTCCCGAAAAAAAAGGCGCTTTTGAGAACATCTCCCTCTCCCGCCGCACCGTGACGAGAAGGATTGAGGAAATAGCGAAAAACCTAGAGCTACAACTGAAGGACAGCGTGAATGACTGAGTACTTTTCCCTGGCTTTGGATGAGAGCTGTGATATACGGGACACTGCCCAGCTGCTCATCTTCATGCGCGGGATCAACGCAGACTTCAAAATCACGGAGGAGCTGGCAGGCATGCGGTCAATGAAAGGGACGACAACGGGAAACGACGTCTTAACGGAGGTAAATGCCTGTCTCGAAAACTTGGGACTGAAATGGGACAAACTGGTGGGCGTGACAGCAGATGGCTGTCCAAAACTCACAGGGAAAAAAGTTGGTCTTTTCAAGAGGATCCAGGACAAAGTGGCAGAAAAGAACCCTGAGCAGAAAATTAACTTGTTTTCATTGTATTATACATCACGAAGTGTTGTGCAAGTCAGTGTTAAAATTGAATCACATTGATGAAGTTGTAACTAAAACAGTTAACTTCATTAGAGCAAGAGCTCTGAATCACAGACAGTTTGTTTCACTTTTAGAGGAAACTGAGACTGACCACCGTGACATAGGCTACCATACAGCTGTCAGGTGGCTCTGTTTGGGAAAAGTGCTGAAAGGCTTCTGGGATCTGAGAGAGGAGATTCAGGAGTTCTGTGAGAGAAAGGGAAATGCCATCCCTCAGCTTTCAGAGGCAGACTGGCTGGCAGATCTTGGTTTTTACTGTAGATGTGACTGCTCAGATGAATGAACTAAATGTCAAACTGCAAAGCAAGGTACTTTTTGTACATGAAATTTACAGCGCAGTCAAGGCTTTCAGTAGAAAGTTGCAGCTTCTGTCAAGCCAACTGAGGGCTAATATTCTCACTCACATGCTAACACTGAAGCAAGCTACACCATCAGCAGATCAGCTCCACAGGTACTCAGCCAAGTTAGACGCCCTGCATGTTGAGTTTTCAAGGTGGTTTCAAGACTTCAAATCCGTTGAGAGTGAAACGCACATGGTTTCCTCTCCCTTCACTTGCAGTGTTGATAGTGCGTCCAGTGATGTTCAGATGGAACTTATTGACTAGCAGTCGGACATACTTTTGGCAGAGCGCTTTGGGTCAATCCCACTGCTTGACTTTTACTCTTCATTCAAAGAGGAGAACTTTCCACACATGAGGAGACATGCTCAAAAAATTCTTGTGCTCTTTGGATCTACATATGTATGCGAGCAAACATATTCAGTGATGGAGTTCAACAAACCCAGAGTCAGGTCTTCCATTACTGATGATCACCTTGCAGCTGTCCTGCCCATAGCCACATCAGACAGATTTCAATGCACTTGTTAAAGCCCAAGACAGATTGGACTTTTCTCACTGAACAAGTAAACCGAACTATAAACATGATTAAAATCACTTATTGCTAATGTATAAAGTTGATCAGTTCATCTTCAAGATAAGACTAGTGATCTCACAATGGGGGAATTCACTTGTTACATAAGACACACCATTTCAGTTGTGAAGAGATTAACAAGTTAAAAATAAAATAGAAATTCGATAGTATGATTGTGTTTGTTTTATTTAAACTATTACTTCTAGAGATTTATTAGTAATTCCTTCTTCAACCTAAATGACATTTTATACGTTTTTATAAATATTTACAGAATATTCTTATTTCTTATTACAAAAAGAATCCGATTTATTAAGTAGTGCATTAAAAAAAGAAAAAAGATTGAATCAGAAAATGTTTGTATTAAATTATTACAGTCATTGTTGGTTCGGCCCTCCAATACATTTCAGATTTTTCATGTGGCCCCCTGTAATTGTCCACCCCAGATCTAAACAAACCTATTTGCATGACTGAGCTTCGCCTTTATTTTTCCCCCCTTAAACAGATCTTCAAACAATGGCTCATCGCTCCAGCCCTCTGTTAGTTGTTCATATTATGTAACGTATGTTTTAAGAGAGTTCCTCGGATTTATTCGGTTTGATATGACTTCAAATCAAGTGACTGTGACGGATAAAACTTGTAACATTTGAGTCGTCATTCACACAACAGCAACATCTATGGTATTTCATTTTCTTGTGAAGCATAAAAGACGACTACTGCCCCCAGCAGCTAAATGCAATGGCATGAACTTAAAGCGGGCCCCTCCCTTGCTCTGATAAATGGTTTTCTTAAATTATAAAACTCTAAAGACTCTGGAAGCTACTTTAAGTCTTTTTGCCCTTTTATAGAATGTTTGTCCAAACATGTATGTATTCAGAAAGGATTGGCTTATTAAACCGTGGATAATAGATTTCCCTCGTGAGATTACTCGAACTTCCCCCCTGCTCCTGTCGAGAATACAAATGCGAACTGCCCTTGTGCTCTCATGATAACTTGGAAACAACATGACAACTGTGACATCCAATAGGCATTCCACTTTTTGAAGTTTCCCCTTTATAAATATGCAGTTATGCACAAAAAATAAATAAGAAAACTAAGTAAATTTATTTTAAAGGAATTGGTAAACTTCTGAAAGTAAACAGGGAGCAGGGGTTTGGGCATGTCAAGAGATGTTCCAGAGATCTCCAAAATAAATAACGTTCAAATGATGCAGATATGAATCTGGAAAGAGGACAAAGATAATTCAGTGAGCGAACGCAAGATGTTTTTCTTGTTTTTTTGCTTTGTGATGTAGATGAAGATCTTATTTCCAACCACAACAGGTCAATATGACCCGTAGCAGCTTGGTAAACAACAACGACATTGAAAAGAGACACTGTTAATTTGCACAGATCAGCATTCTGAAGTCTAAAATAGGAAGGTAATAAAGAGGTAATATAGAAGTGATGTTTAACCTCAGTGCAGCTAGGTGGGAATCAGATCCAAAACACACTGATATATATATATTTTTTCATTCTTTTCTAACAAAACAATATATTTTTTGAAAGTGAGACAAATGATTGGTATCTCTGTTTTAACAGTGCCTCAATTTGTTTGTTAGGAATTTAATACAGATGTGGTGATCAACACCAACCTCATCTGCTTGACACAGCCATGAGACTAAGAATGGATAGCAAAAATCGAATTCAAGAAATTGAGTGGTGTGGTGGTTGGCACTCCTGCCTCACAGCAAGAAGGTCCCTGGTTGAATTCCAATAATGAGTCTTTCCATATGGACTTTGCATGTCCTTCCCTGTGTCTGCGCCGATTTCCTCCCACAGTCCAAAAACATGCTGCAAGTTGATAGGAGACCATAAATTGCCAAGACGTTTGAATGACAAGGTGAATGGTTGAATGTCTATATGTCATGTGAATGGTGGATGTCGTATGTCTCAATATGTGGCCCCATGACCTGAACTCTTCCTACTGCCCAATGAAAGCTGGAATAAGCTTCAGCGACCCTGGTTTCGGGATAAGAAGTATACATGATGAATAAATGGATTTCAAGTTTCTGCAAGTTTTAGCGAGAAGCAAACTCGAGCCACCGTCAGTTTACCAATATTCCGCTCCATTTGCTGTCTTTTCTTTCTTTTTTTAATTAGATTCTCTTCTTATAAATACTGCTGTCCTATGTGGCAAGAGACCACTGAATTAAATGCTTCACATTGTTTGAAAATAATCAAACCGCAAAAACAAATTCTTTTGGAAACAAGAAAAAGCATGTTTTTCTTCTGTAGGGACGACAGTGACACCAGTTGGCATGTTTCTTGTGACCATGTCAGGGTGAGGATAACAAGCGTGGGAACACACCACCATTTAGTGGATTTAACAAATGGTCACAAGCTGCTTTAGGAGGAACAACTTTGGAAACCCAGGCCAACCCTGATGAAAAATGAACACGTATGAATGCTTAGCCCTAGAAACACTGAGCCTGTTTAATGCCTGAAAGTCAGTTAGACAGTAATGGTTACAGCATTTCTCCTCACAATTGAATTCAAATTAAGGCTTTTGTCTGTCTTCTCAATACATTCATTGAAAGTTTAGAGCTAGAATTGCTTCAAAGCTTAAAGTCACTTGAAGAGACTTTCGGCGCCCTGTAGCTTTAAAAAACAAAAACGAACAAACAAAAAAAAAGAAAATGAATAATGACTATTTGTTACATTTATTCTATCTTTCAAAGGGAAATCGTCTTATTATGGAGTTCAAGGTGATGCTGTACATGCCGCTTGCTTTATTTTTAAAGGTTTCGCCATCTTTTGTGACCGATGTGAGCAGAATGACGTCCTTTTGGCTGTTTTGACATCATACTGTGGAATCAAATTTCTTTCATCCAGAACGTGGGGGTGTGATTCACAGCAAGTCAAAGTGGGGACAGTACTTTTTGACTTATTGCTCCCTGTTGGAGGGTGTGTGCTGTTCTGGAGAGTGGTATTTGGTCATCACAGTGGTATTTGGTCTTGTATCTAGTTTTTTTTTTTTTTTCACAAGCCCCTTGGTTCTCCCTGGTCATCCATCCATCAATCCATCCATCTTCTTCTGCTGCTTATCTGGGGCCAGGTCAAGGGGCCGCAGCCAAAACCGAGAGGCCCAGACGTCCCTCTCCCTGGTGTTCGTTAGCTAGTCGAGACATTGAACCTCTGGTGTGTCCTGGGTCTTACCCTGGGCCTCCCCCGGCAGGTTCCCCCGGAACACTTCACCAAGGAATTCTGACCAAATGCCCGAGCAACCACATCTGTCTCCTCTCCATGCGGAGGAGCAGCGGCTCTACCTAGCCCTGCCCAGTTGACCAAGCTTCTCACCCTACCTCTGACGGATAGCCTGGAAAACCTGCATCGGAAACTAATTTTAGTCGTCTGTATCCCTGATTTGGTTCTTTCGGTTGCTACCCACAGTTTGTGACCATAGTTGACGGTGGGAAAGTTTCTTTTGTCTCAGCTCCTTCACCGTGACAGACCGATGCACAGTGTGCATTACTGCTAATGCTGCAATAAACCTGTTGAACTCCTACTCCATCCTTCCCTAACTCATGAACAAGACCCCAAGGTACTTGAACTCTTCCACTTGGGGTAGGATCTTATTCCTGACTTGGAGAAGACACTCTGCCTTTTTCGTCTGAAGACCCTGGTTTCGGATTTGTTGCTTGAGATGCTGCTTTTCATCCCGGCCGCTTCACATTTGGATTTAAACTGCTCCGACGAGAGCTGGAGATCACAGTTGGAAGAAGGAAACAGAACAACATCATCTGCAAAAAAGCAGAGACCTAATCCTGAGGCCACCAAACCCAATCTCGACACCCTGGCTGCACCTAGAAACTCCTAAAGGTCATGAACACAATGGGTGACAAAGAGCAGCCCTGGCAGAGTCCAACCCTCACCGAAAAAGGAATCTGGCTTCCTCAATACAGTCCATGCTCTTGTTTCAGAGCCTGGTCTCAATGGTTACACTCGTTTTGAAATTTGCTTTTGGGGCAAATCAACGCCTTTTGTGTGAAAAGGGTCCTAAAGCAGAAATGTATGATTCTGCTTCCATTGACCTTCATTTGTAACAGATACATTGTATGTAAAACTTATAAAGGAATGAGATGGTTTATAGCCATTGCATAATGTTATTTATTTAGGTATCTGTGTTTGATAGTAAACAAACATCAAATCAATATTAAACAGTGAAACTCCATTGGATCCTTCTTACTGATGGTTCAGTCTGTACATGCTTTTCTTTGAATTCTTTGGTGAAGTGTAAAGACTATTGTTAGATTTCAGTCTCTATGTCTGATGCTGAAATTCCTCTAAGAGTTTAAAAGGTCTTCCGGTTTCTGAAATGATAAACTGTACTTGCGGAGAAGAGGCAGCCTTCCCCTTCCATCCATACTATTCCTCAATATTTCACCAAGAAAAGAAAACACACATTATTTTCCTTTCTTGTCCACTATCTCTCATAAAATCTTCAGGTTCCCCCCCAAAAAATGGTGATTGGTGTGAATTTTGACTATTTCCCGTTCCTGATAATGCCAGCAGAACATTAAAAGAACACTAAACTCTCTCTCATATCTCGTTTCAGTCCATTTTCTGCCAAAATTACAGATGACATATTTTTTAACCCAAGACTCATAATGCGGTTCTAAGACCCTGAGATAAAGACTGGGGATATTTTCCAATCAGAGCACTTTTCTTGGTAAAAACACACTTCTCATATATTTCCACGGATAAGATTAAACTGGGAAAAAAAAAAAGGTTTTTAGAGAAAACAGTTGGTTTGGGTGGCAAATTGTGTAACCACGTAAGGCCACGGCTGCTTGTTTTAGTGTTCCAAAATGGGGACAATAATAAATACTTTCAGACACAGTCAAGTAAGTCGAATGTTGTCCAGCAACTGCCGCCAAAGCAAACTCTACAAGAACAAATTTCCATGAGGGTATAGAACCCATCTGGCCAAGTCCTGCCAGAGAGGCGTCCCCTTGCTGGACCCTTTCCCTGCCGCAGAGATAGCTGTAATGAAAAATTGATGCAGAAATTAAAAATTCAATCTGTAAATTCATCATTAAACCAATACTGAACGGGCCTGGTTGATTTTACGAGATTTTGGACTGAGAACGATTCCCTAGGGGAACGAGAACCTTCATAGACATAAACTATTACTATCTTTTACAAAGTTTAGATTGCATCTGACTTCTGTCTTGTCCAGTTGTCCTCACAACAAATAGTCTAACTGTTGGATGGGGTGTCCTCCAGTGCAAGGTCATTACAGGTGAGGCCCATTTGTAGACCTACAGTATTACACATCTTTATACTTATGTTTCACCGGAAGAAAACAAGCAATGTTTGTGGGCAGAGATCAGTCGATGAGAAATAGATAAAGGCAAGATACAGTCAGTGGTTGAAACTTTACATCTAACAGTGTAGTTGCAGTGTATCCCAGCATCTTAGAACTCAACCCAAATTCATTTCCTGTTTAAAAAGGACTCGTCGTGGTAAATAAACTTTATCAGTCCCTTGAATCAGACCTTTTCATGTAAACCACACACACCAATGATAGAAATGTTCATAAGCGTGCGCCTTGAACCGCTCGACAATCCAATCCCATTTGAATTTTTTGCATCTGGACAGTTAAGACTGGAGGAGACTGATGAGGAAGTCATGATGAACTAAAGTGACAAAACAGAAATAAGCAGTCAAACCAAAGGTTTCAGGAAAGACTTGCAGAATATTGGACATTTTTATCAAATGAATGTGTAGCTTAGTGTTGTACATTACATGATATGTTGTAAAAACATCTGCTCTGGGATTTCAGATAAGCCCATGAAATGTACCATATGTGTCAGCACAGCTAAGTGACCTTTATCTCAACTCAGTGTGAACTAAAATGTTTTGATAAGAAATGAAAACAACATCATGCTTTCAGTTGTGTGTATATATAAATTACAAATATGATTCAGATTCAATGAAAGGACTAGGTGTTACAATCCTGGGTGTTTGCATCGCTTCTAATATATATATGGATGAAATTCAGCTCAAGCTGTACCTGGGAATTTAATGAGTCAAACCCATTTGCCGCCTGGGGAAGAGCGTCATTTCTAACATCATAGGTTTTCTGTACAAGTGCATGACTCAGTTAGACTACTAAAGTTTCTATCCTACACCTGTTTTTATGTGATATCAAGCATCTCCTCATCCTCCTCTGCTGTCCAAAGTAAAGTCATTTGACTCCTCTGTCTTTCAGTACTCTGCCTTCTGACAGGCTAACTGGCTTGCGAGGGAAAGTTTCCAGTTGGTCTTCAAAAAAACGTGACTATATAAAGACAAAAGAAAAAACTGGTATCAGCTCAACAGTAGAGAGAGAAAAAACATTTAAAACAGTTCTCAGAGCAAAGCATGAGGATCATTAACTGAAAATGTTTTCCATGTATAATATGAACATCTAATGTTGTCCCTATATGACCTTTCAAAGAATAATACCAAATCAGTCACGGAACATAGTGTTTTTAGATGACATCATTTGGTTTCCACTTTCAATTGAGAGACCTTAAGGGTAAAGTGTTTTGTTTTATCACATACAGAGGATTACATGACCTACGTTATCATTCATTCATTATCTAAAGCACTTATCCTGAATTCATGGTCGCAGGGGAACTTGAGCCTATCCCAGCTGTCATTGGGCAAGAGCGGTGGTTCACGCTGGATTGGTCCCCAGTTGATTGCAGGCCACATATAGAGACATGCAACCATTCACTAACGCATTCACAACTCTGGGCAATTAAGAGTTTCCAATTAATCTATGCATATTTTTGAACTGTGGGGGGAAACTGAGGATCTTGAGGAAACCCAAGCGGAATAGGGGGGAAACACGCAAACTCCACACAGAGCGGCTCCCCTGTTGGAATCAAATCAGGGACCTTCTTGCTGTGAGGCAGAAGCTGCCCCGGCCACTGTAGTGTGATTACGGTTATTTGACTTGGATTACTCTTTGGCAGCGTAGCTTCTCCTGCGTCTCCAAGATAAGGGGTTTCTGCACGACGTGACAATGTTTTGGCTATTAAACTACAGAAATGCTTGAAAAGCACACTTTAATTTCTGAGCAAATCAGCAAGAAATGTTTTCATAATTGCACTTCCGAAAGCTGGTAGAAAACGTACCGATGGAAATTCAGACTTAAGATGCTCCACACTTAGCTATACATATAGAGGTCCTCCTTTTCTCATGTCTTTTTCCTGTTGCTCCCTCTTTGCGGACTTTGGTTCCTTCAAAAGAATGTTGGTCAGTGCTCCCAAGTCACTCTCGTCTCATTTCCCATGCCTCCTCGATTCCCACTCTCATTTTCACACAGTTCTGGTTTTCTCCCAGAAAAAACACAACTTTAACCTTTCCTAAAGCCCCTTGTCTTTTACATTTTTGCAGGCAAATTTTTAAACAGACAGCTTCTGGTTTTAAGATCTCATTAAAAAAGTGAACCAATCTCTCTGTTTCAGATAGTCCTCCCTGCCAAACGGAACCTGAGGACGGACAACTAACAACGGCTCAGGAGTTCTAGAACTTTGTCCAGACACTGTAAGGGTGATTTCTCCAAAAAGGTTGCCTTCAGTGATAGGAGGCTGCATCTACATGAACATGTTCTGAAACAGACCTTTAGCCATGTTTACACATCAATTATTCCACTATTGCATTTCCAAACAGGAATCTTCGAACCTGGTGTTGACGTCTTAGAATATTAGAATTTTACTGTAATCCTAGGATATGTGTGAAAGTGAAACGTACACTGAGTTCCATCTGAGTCTCGATGTCCTATCCAGAACACTTCTCTTAGAAAAATAAATGATGTGTATTCCTGAGCCTTGCCAGAAGTGTATTCAAGTCAATATTTCTACAGAATATTTGGGGTGGTTTTCATGGTGTTGCATCAGAGCTGAAAAAATGTGCTTTTTTTGTATCCCTTTTAAAAAGAGAATAATTAATTTCAGCTGTAACCGGCTTCGAGGGTTGGGCCAAATAAAGTTTTTGCATTGCATTGTAATGTACACTCTTTTTGAAGAGAAACATCAGAGGTTAGATCTTTACTTGTATTTGCCCTTTTTATTTTTTTCGGCCTCAAAAACTTAAATAGGAGTCAGTAAGATTTCCTTCTTTTTGCTGAAAAAATATCTTCACTTTTTACATTTAACGCTATCCAAAAACCTCTCCTCGCAGAAGTTCTATATATTCAACAGCCTTCTGAGAAGGGATTGTTTTGTCCAAATTACTACATTGAGAGTTTTTAATGTAAAACGCATTTCTGCTCATAGCTACAATGTTACCCTTTACAATCAAAATACCAGTTGTTTCCAGTTGTCATTCAAATGTATGTCATGACTCTTGCTGTGGGTAAGATATGCGTTCAGGATAATTCTGCTTGTTTTGACACCACAAGTTGGCATGAATCTTGTTGCATATTTTACAGAAGAGGCTGTTGCATTCATACAGTGTGGAGAGAGATACATTTTGACCTTTGGCTGGACTTAATATTGTTGTACATTATCTTAAATGAGCTAATATTTTTCAAAATGTTTTGAAAACAGTATTTTCCTTGCCATTTGATGTCACACATTTTTGCACCTAATTCACCCTCTATATAATGCTGGAATGACAATTTTAATATTTAACATTGATCAAGCTTTATATAACTTCATCCCCAACTATTTTAACTGCTGTGCTGGACAGAATAAGGGCATTCTGATAACATCTCCACAATAAACCATCATTACTCAAATACCAAGGTAATCAAAATAATTACCATAAAGTTGTTGGGCTTTCAGGCAGTGATAACTCATTTTGGTATACAGCTCTTGATACCTGTCGGCTAAAATATGAACCATGTAAAAGTTTGATGATTTCATCACATTTTGAATTTACGGTGGTCATGAATGGCCAATCAGCACCAAAGATTTGTTCCAAACTGGCATCCTCATCATTTTACTGTCCTTAATTCAAAGTCAACCAAATAATAATGCTATGGTTGACTAATGAGTTACTAAATTCATGAATGTCCACATATAGTAAACATTACATGCATCTGTATGTTTTGTTTGAAGTTCTTGTGTGTAATTGCATACTATTTTCATAACCAAGCCAGTTGAAGAATCCAAATGCATGACTTGGGGAATGTTTGAAAGAAACCAAATGAAGAAACCAAAAATCACTCTTTTGAAGTTCTGAAACACAGAGAAGCCCAAAAAAAAAAAGGACCTGAATTGGACCGGGAGCAGAAGCTTGTTGGCTGATGCGGGGGAGACCAGATGAACTCGCGCAGGACAAAGGGAAACACCGGCAGAGACAGAGAAATGGGGAGTATGTGGAGGGATTTTAAGACGATCAGAATAGAGGGGAACACAACAGGAAGTGCAGGTCACCTGAAAGGAAAGATTTCAAAACAAAACAGGAAGCCATGAGACAGACAAACCATGAACCTTACTATATTCCTTGTCATGTCATAAAAAAAAAAACTCCTAAATAAAAACATACTTTTCTTTAACAATTGGCAAGCAGTCCTGTCTCACTCAGAGTTAAAAATTAAAGCGTTGTGCATTTTATGGGCGGCACAGCAAGAAGGTCCCTGGTTCGATTTCATCAGGTGCCTTCCAGAATGGAGTCTCCATGTTCTCCCTGCATATGCCTGGGTTTCCTCCAGGTTCTCCGGTGTCCTCCCACAGTCCACAGTCCAAAAGAATCATGTCATAGGTTCATTGCAGAATGTAAATCGCCCAGACGTGTGAACTCCACATCTCGCCTACTGTCAGCTGGGATAGGCTTCAGCCCCTCCCGCGACCCCGGCTGCAAGATAAGAGGTATAGATTGAGGATGAATTAATGTAGTTTGTCAAGAGAGTTCGTCTTAACTCTAAGTCTCAGCTATGTTTCCCATAATTGGTAACAAACATAAATTGACCTTGATTCAGTTTGTACAGTTACTGTAAATTATGTTTCCAAAATTCTGCTGTCCTGTGAGAGAAGGGTGTTTCTGTAGGTCCTTTTCATGTCAGAGATGGTGGCAGCTGGTAACTACAACTGCTGAGTGTTTCTGCGTATAGGCATCCAACTGTGAATCCACTTAGTTAGTAGTAGTAGTTTACTGCTGTGTTGCAATTTCATGTAAAATGGTACAGGCAATTACCTCACTGGAATTGTGTTTAAAGGTAACCATTCTCTTAGCTTCCCTTCTTTCTGTTAGCTTCCCTTCAGCCAACAGAACGGATCAACGAACACCTGTGGAGCAAAGCCACACAACAAAGAGTGCACCACCTCCACCAGCATCCGGACTGGAGAACATCTGTATCACAGATACGACTTCACGGGTTCGTAAACAGTTATCTTCAACTCTTCAACTTGAGGATGTGCAGTACTGAGTGAAGGCTCCTCCAAGTAACATACGCTCTTCAGTGTCTACACCGAGAACTTAAAAAGATGAATAGTCTGTTTAGAATGGGCGCGTAAACTCTTCATCGTGTTACTTTTTCAGCGTTTTGTTCCTGTTTTACTGCAGTTCTGTTTCACGTCCCTTCTTTACAGTCTTGTCATGTGGTTTCGGCTTGGACCAGGTTATGAAACTGAGCTCATTTCTGCTCTCTGCTGTCTGGTGTGGGATTTCCGTGTCTGCGCTTTCAGCTTCAAGGAGAGAAAACTAAGTTAGTGAGTACAATGTCCTCTCTCTGATTATCTATTTTTGATGGACATTAAAATTAAACCCTTGATTTGTAAACAGATTATTTTGGCACTGCTGTGATTCATGAAAACAATACTTTTGAAGATTTGTTTCATGTCTCCTACAGTCTCAGGCTACTCTTGAATTCTGTTGACTTTCCATTAACATGTAATTTAATCTGACTATTTAGCAGGCTAACTGTTCCCCGGCAGGCTGCTACTTTTTGGTCAATCTGCTCTGCGCTGTTTCAGCACAAACACGTGGCTTCTTAGAACTTTTTATGCCTTCTTGTGTTGATAAAGTTTTGAAGACAGCGATATTAAGATGTTTTCTGTTACCAAAAAAGGGGTTTAATATTTTGAGAATGACAATTGTCTGGTGGGTTGTTGTGTAACATGGAATTTATAGAAACAAATTAATTGCAAAATCAACCAAACCGAGTAAACAAATTAATGAACCAACTGAACAAATGAAAGGACAGGTCTAACGATAGATTGTCCAACCGACCTTCTGACCAACCAACCAACCAACCAACCACCCAAACAACAAACAAACAAACAAGATGAAGAAGAAGAACAAATACTCCTTGTACACAAGCAAGTAAACAAACAAATCTGTAGGTTTTTTCAAGACAAACTAGTAATGAAGAAGCCAAATTTGAATTAAACTAATCTAATTACATACACAATTGCATGTTGGTTGACTGACTTCTTTCATGCTCGAAATGATTGACTTGTTTCCAGCTTTATCAAACAACCATGAATAGAAACTCACGGCCCCAACCTGTCCAAGATGGGGGGCAATCTCCCATTTAAAGAATATATTCCATTTAGGAAAGTTGGTGATAACTCACGTCTTTAAGTTGGGGTCTTGAAAAAGCTTGTCTTCCCACTGACAATGCAAATACCTCTAAGGTCAACCCTGTGTTGGATTGACACACAACTTGAACAAGGCTAATTCTTGTTGGCGTCAACAGACGAGTATTATGTGTCCCTTTTTAGGAAACCTAACTGAGTTTTAGCCAATAAACGATCAAAGTGTATCCAGAGGAGGTTTTCATCATCTGGTGAGCTCTCATTATTTTTTGGATTTAAAGCTGACTATCCTACATTTGACACATTGACTTGGGAACACAATGTGCTCTTTCCATACTTGTCCCACAGATCCTTTTATGGACCGGGAAAAGTCAGCCCAAAGTTTGATCCCTGTGTGAATCTGTCCTGGTCTGTTTTTACGACTGAAATTTTCCATTAGAAAAACAATTTGCTGTAAAATTTAAACAAAGTCTGCAAGGGGATTTACTCTTTAAGAGGTCAGTCCCTCAACAAAGCATCAAGATTGAGGCTAATGAAATATCTTTGGTCAAGCCCAATTTAGAAGATCAGGCATTCAAATACTTTATAATCTTATTTAAGGTCTTAGAAACTGACATGTAAGCATATTTGATGGAATTTTGCAGCAGGCTGCCTTAAATGGAACACTACACAGAAAGAATTACAGCATTCTTACACAATATTTTGACATTATTAGTTCCGATTCAGATTAGATTTTGAGCCATTTATCTGCCATGCAGGTTAAGACTCAGTCAACAATCCAATGAAATGTTTTGGACGAGAGGAACCACTTTACTCTTATCCAAAACATAGAATCACAACAAAATATATGGAGCCGTATGAAAAGACAGTAAAAATATAAACATTAAAATATCGTTGTCAAATCTTGGCAAGTTCACTTTGTCTCTTTTCTTGACATTTGGCCTCTGAGTGAGAGGCTTATTCCGTTAGTTTTCTGTGTGTGAACTAAAGGAGATTCTTGGATGAGAAGTGGAACGTCTTCAAGAAAAGAGACTTGGTCCAGTTTGCCACGATATTGACAGCTGGGATAGGCTGCAGACCCCCCGCGACCCTGAATACAGGATAAGCAGCAGAGTTAGTGAGTGAGTGAGTGAAAGTATGTGTGCATGAATTTGCGCGTGACAATCTGAGGTTAGTGCAGTGTCGGAATAGTGCAGTTTAGTTGAGCAGCCCGAAAGCTTGTTGGTAAAAGCTGTGTCCCGTGCATGCAACTAGGCTGCTGTACCATCCGCAAGATGGTAGCTAGCAGAAAAGTCCGTGTGCTGCGGTCCTTAATGCTACTGCATGCTTTCTGAAGGGAGCAGCTGCGATGAATGTCCCGGATGGTCTGCTTCCAGTGATTTCCCGTGCCATCCGCAATGTTCTCCAGCTGTGACCAGAGCAGCTCCCATAGCTCACTGTGATCCAGCCCGTCAGCAGCCTCTTGACTAAGCACCTGCAGAAGTTGGTGAGGATGTTGGTGTTCATGCCAAACCTCCTTGGTCTCCTCAGGAAGTATAGTTGCTGGCAGTCTTTCCTGACTAGAGTGTCTGTGTGTAGCGACCAGGACAAATCCTCGATGATGTGGACGCCGAGGAACTTTCTAACGCAGCATTAGTGATCTTGATGGGGCGATGCTTTTTCTGCCAGTCAAGCATATTGTCTTGAATGATAAATAATACACCCAAGGAACAAGTAAGGTACAAACCATGTGTGTGGATCTGTGTTTGCTTGTGTGTGGATGTGAGTGTGCGTGCGTTCCTGCAAGCTGTTTATCACGCTGCTGCCACTAGATGTAGTTATAACACTAGTCACTCATCCTTTCCGGATGCAATTTCAGGCAGAAAAACAACACCCACATTCGACTGCATGTTATCGTCAAATATTAAAATGGTATTGATCTAATTCATGAAAAGAATTTAAGAAAACATAATTGAATATTAAATGGGAAACTAAATATTTTAAATAAAGAAAATGTTTATATAGTCACAAAACACCCTCACAGCTCCACATACAAAATATTATTTCAGAATATTACAAAAAAGATACTCTCGTTAATAGAACAATGTAACACTTTCTGCACGGTAAAATTCAAAAATCCAAAAGTCGAAAGTAGGAATAATATTAAAAATCTGTCAAACTGATCAGCAGCAACGGAACAGGAATGTCCAAAAGAACCACCAACAACAAACACACAACGCAATATCTGGCTTTAAATTTTACACAGTCAACAGCATCAGCTGGTGGCACAAAAGCAAGATATATGAAAATGAGAGCTGCGCCGTTGTTCACAGATGAGGTGAATTATTATTACTATGTCTCAGCAACAACATGGTCTTCTGCATTGAATTCACTCAAACATTAAGATTAAAAAAGGTTTATCAGTCTTTTCCCCGCTTAAGGAAAATATATTATACATTGCAATGACAACTGTATGGCAGCTCAACTTGACTGACTATTTTCAACTGGCTGCTGAACAGCTTCAGTGTTGAAGGTCACTGTGTTAAAAGCTTTAAAGTAAATTGTGTTGGAGGAGAACTGGCGGTAGAGTGAAACACACCATGTGGGGCAGAGAGCAGAGGAATGACGTGCAGTAAAAGGTCCTCTCAGACTGGATGATTAATTGGGAATCCTCAAGTTTAAAAGCTAGAAAATATAAGTTCGACCGACGCAGCCTCACTCACACAGTCTCTACATTGAAATTCCTCACAAATATCCAACTTTTGGATTTATTTTAATTTACTTTTTCTAAATTAAAGCTGTCAAAATTGGCGAACTACTCAACTGGAGTTTCCTCTGCAAGAATGTTGCCAGGCTGTGGTTCTTCCTCCTCATTGTTGCCAAACAACAGAAACTGTTGTGCCTTTGTAAATCAATCAAACTTACCTGGTAGAGGTTGAAGCGACAACGAACCTTCTTTTTTTCCTTTGTCGCAGCTAATCTCCCTTAAACATTTACATTCAAAGCAGAATGCTCCAAACCTGAGCTGTTAATAATAGAATAAGGTCTGTCTAATGTTCAGTGTCTGTTGAAAAGTGTTTGCTTTTCTCGGAAAGGTTAACCCGGGCAGCAATGGGTTATCATGGAGGAATTCTGAATTTCAAAGGTCCTCAAATGGGTTTTAGATAGTGACACATTACACCCGGATAATTATGTTTAACCTGCTGCATGCAGTCACGTTGGTGGGAATGAGAGCTGCATCGCTAAAACTAGACGTATGTTAAAAGAACAATATTCAATATGAGCAGAGAACCAGTGCTAATCAATGTTAATTGAAAATATTTACATGATTTTCTTGGATTATTAATTTAATTTACACACCGATTTAAATATTTCAATTGAAATGTTTGACCTCAAACCACTGGCTATTTTAGCTGACAAAGGTGTGTATTTGCTTATGCCTGCACAACTCATCTTTGCTTTTTCTCTATTTTGTCAGTTTAAGTACATTTACAATAAACTATTTGCAAACGAGACCAGTGTTTACCTCCATACAACCCCATTATGTTTAAAGTTTCTGTGAATCTCATGTCCCCTGAAAACAATATCCTTTACTTATAATATATATGCTCTTCTAACTCACATTTTTTATCATTTCGATTCCATGAATCAATCAGCTGAGGTGTCATTAATTACATTTCAAGATGCGATCAATCCAAAACAAACACAATGACAAGCATTTGTGTAAAAGTAATGGACTTGGATTAGAACTGAATAACGATTGGTTGAATAATGAAATGGTAAGCATGGATGGCTTCTGCATCAGGATAGAGGAGGCAGCGGCTCGGTGGCGTTCTCGTTTTAATTAGAACAAAAAGACATAGCAGGAGTCCTGTCACCATGGTTACAATCCAGAGCTTTACCCACTCTTTCTCTCTCCCCTCCCCCTTTACCCAGCTTCATCTGGCATGAAGGTATGGGGGGCTGTTGTTCCCATCATGCTTTGCAAAAGGAAGCAGGAAGAACAGCAGAGTGTCCAGTGCTTGAGAGGAAGAGCCTGAGCCTGGATGAAGAGGTACAGGGGAAAGGAGGTATGAGCCACGCTGCCTTCACATCACATCCCAGGTGCTCCTTTTCTCCCGGTGAGTCCTCTGAGTTTCTGACAGGAAAAACAAATCACATCCTTTTCAGACGCTGATGCAGGTCGTAGACGGGGAGCAGACAAGCAGCCAGATGGATTTAAAGGGCCAGTGCATTAATCCTCTCACATGGGATCGGAGAAGTGTTTTTGTACAGTGACGTGCCGAAAAGGAACAAGATTGTTTGCCAGCAGGACATTCCACTTTTACTGTATCTGTTAATGTTGTCATGCAAATAATATCCATTCATACACCCCCTGTCTTCCCACATCCCCGACACGCACATGCAGATGAACACAGAGCCCTCTCTGTGCCGAACAGAATCAGAGTAGGATGAAGAGTAAATGTCTCACCAGTACTACATGGTTAAGAAAAAACATGCCACTTGTCAAGCCCTACATACACACAGTGAGTCAACCTCAGCCAGTTTAATCCGTATTAGAATAGTTTTCAAAGAATAACCAATCATTTACCGAGTCAATCTTCAACCAATTTAGTACAATTTAGTCCATTTAGCACAAATGACTACAGAAATGGTTCATTGCGTTACAAGGTCTAAAGACTTATGTTAAGCCAATTTAAAAAAAAAAAAAATTGTGGTGTCTTTTCTGCTCTTATGCCCTGTGCATCGCAAAGATAATTTGCTCTAAGTCTTCCACAGGTACATTAGAGAAGTGTTCAGTTTTGTCTGTGTTTCTAGCATTTGCTATACAGCACAGAGTATCAAACAAAATCTTGTGTGAGTACGGTAATTTACAGAGGGAGTGATTTTCATTTATTCATCTATTTATTTTATTTATTTATCTCTCACTTACTCATTTAGTTAGAATACCAATACCTCTGAATGAAATTACATCACTGGTTGTTTTATATGATAATCCAATTCAGCAGTCTGTGCGGTGAGAACGAATTAGATAGTATAATAAAAGATTAATCAGGTTATCAGGTCAGCTTATCATTCGTCTCCCACAGGGTGTATCTGACAAGAAACGTTGTAGTCCTCCTCTTTGATATGTGATCAGCCCTGCCGCATATCAGCATAATTATCTGACAGAGACAGTAGCAGGCTGGGGCCTCTACCAAGGTAGATAAACACGAGTAAAATTTTACTTGATTTGACACAATTATGCTACCTTATGCAAAGACACCCAACCCACTTCTAGCTACGGAGGCTGTAGATGTGCACGTGAGAGACTGCCATTGGCTTGTTATAGCTCACTGTTTACCCAGAAGCGATCGCAGTCAGATATCATGCTGACTGTCAGCAAATAGTTCGCTTAGACCTGTAGTCGTCGGGGAGTGACAACGGTTAATCTGCAGGTGAGTACAAGATCACACTCGGCTCACTTTAGCTGTAATGTGAAACCAATTTACTTGATAGCGTTGAAAGTTAGTGTTCCTTTTTTTTTATGTTATCTCTTGGTAGAACCCGCTGGTCTCTTTATATATGTTGAATGTCAAAGCCAATGCTAAGTTCATTATTTGTGTCCTGCATTTTTTTTATCCCCTGAAGATGTCAGGAGAGATCTTACTTTTTCAACACAGTATAGGTTCTTTGTCGGTTGTTTCATTTGTATTACATCTGATGATACCAGAGTTACGATATTTAAGAAACAAGGCCACCTGTGTGCACAAGTGCAGCAGCATGAATCTATGGTTAAGTACACTTTAGGTATTTTCATTCAAATTGTCTTTCATATTTGAATGTGTCATCCCACTGCAAAATGTGAGGCTGCCAGAGTTGCTGAAGAACGTCTAAATAAAACCCCACGACACGGTTATGGTTTTCTGTTAACTATCAGTTACTTTGGGAAATGGATATATTTTATTCTTGCCGACAAACATGATCAAAAAGCCATGACTGATTTAATATTGCTTCCTTTTTTTAAAAAAAAAGAAGAAAAATCAACAAAAGAAACAAACCTACGCAGATGTTAAGAATTATGTAATGTTGTGAATTCAGTATACATACAAATATATATATATATCTGTATGTATGTATACCTCTGGCTACCCATTTGAGGAGATAGCAGCAGGGAAGCTGATTCCAGGCGTACTTTCAATGGCAGGGTATTAAGAACACTCAGATAGACCCACCTGAGGTTGAAACTGAGTTCTACTGGAAGAATATCTGGAAGGAGGAGGCATCACATAACAGCAATGCCTATTGGCTGCACACACTGAAAGCAGACCGCAGTTTCCTCCCAAAGCAGGAACCAGTAAAAGTTTCCACTGCAGACATCCAATAAAGGGTGTTGAAGAAGAAGAGGTTTACAGCACCAGGACCGGAGATTATCCACACCTGTTGGCTCAAGAAGCGAACCAAACTTAATGAATGACTAGCGGCACAGATAAACGAGCTGCTGTGATCGGGAACCCGTCGTCGTACAATCCTAATCATCACCCAACCTCCTGTCAGGCAACATCAACATTGCAGCTAAGATGAGTAGGTACATGGATAACTAACTGGGAAGGGCACGGAAAGGACCTAGTGGTCAACAGGGGAATGACCCAGGATTGCATGCCAAGAGGTGTACACTTTCTTGTTGATTTAAAAAAATGCCCATGACACAATGCTACACACATAGATACTGGACTGGCTGTATATGTTAAGGACAGTCTTGAGGCGAGGTAGTTGTGGTGAACCCCGGGAACCTTTGTTGGTCCTCCTCGTCGTCTCAGTCCAAGGCCAGGGTCCGGATCTCCTAGCTGATGGTGGATGAGCCCTAATGTATCAGAGGTTAGTTAGGGGAGCGAAGAGAAACAGAGAGAGACTGTGTCTGCTTTTCCTCCAGAAGAACTTATTGGTTATAATGAGCGCCCTTTATGCGAAAAGTGAACAATAGATACATTGAGAAGTGTTATACATATAAGGAAAGGAATGTGGAACGGCAACCATCTTCAAGACCGGTGTCAGGGGGTACCTATCTTCAAGTCCATTGCAGGGCCTTGGGATGATTTCATGGCGGTGAGAGCATCAATGGGAGTGTGTCTCAGAGATAAGAGGAAAAGTACAGAAACGGGAGTATGTTTCAAAGAGAAGTGGAAAAGTACAGGGAATCTTAGAAAATAGAATGGTAACAGAAAATTGTCTAACAGTTGCCCCCTTTTGTCATAAAATGACAACAAATCATAATTTTCTGTTATATGATGGTTACTGTATCGACAGGTTCGCTCGGTGTCACCTTGCATGTTAAGCATGGCTAACCCTACAGGTTTGTTTACCGTTATTACTTTTCTGCCAATGGGGATTACACAACATCCTATTACAATGAATGTGAATATAATACCACCAATGGTCGTACATTTGTCGCCGAACACAGCACAAATATTCAATACGATCTCCGAGGCCCGTTTTATAAGCAATGATATGCTATTCAGTTCTGGTATCAGGCTGGTAGACAAGATTGTCTCCTGGGTCTTGATGGTTGCAGTGTTTCTTCAGCATCTTGGTCATTAGTTGGCTTGGACGGTGTCGAGGTTGATGATCTGGAAAGCTCTTCGGTCCTTGCTTCTGGGCTGGGTTTCATTCTGGTGACGTGTATCCAGTGGGGTTGACCGTATGTGAGGACACTCGCTCTGGTGATGGCGATGACCTGTTGTGGTTCCAAATAGGCTGGTTCACCGACTTTTCTTCGTTCCTGTCATTTGATGCTGATCCAGTCTCCCGTAGAGAATGGATGGGTTGGTTCTGTTGAAGGTAAAGGTTGCGAGAGAGAGACTTTGGGAGAAACATGGATAAGAACTTTAAGTAGATTATTTACATAGCTAAGTTGCGCTTCCTCTAAATCGCCTGTTAGTAATGGAGCACCCATTGACCTTGTTCATGGCGTCGGAAATGGTTTTCCCATGATTATCTCGAATGGTGATAATTGATTATTGGAAGAAGGGGTCACGATAGTGAGGTGCGTTGGCAGAATACGCAGAAAGGGATGGTTGAGGAGGATTCACCAGTGCTGGATCGAGATCATCTTCTCCCTTGAAATTCATGAGCATTTGAACATTTTCGACTTGGGATGTTTTCGGAAAAATTCCCACTGAGGCTTTATTTCTAAGCCATCTACAGAAGTTCTCAATCGACATTGTTATAAATGCTCTGAAGCTAACATCTTGACCAGTTGTTTGCATTCTGGTATCATATTCGACATGCATGCAGTTATGAATAACTGATTTAACTCTGATGGCAGACCTGCCTCATTTTCCCATATTCATCTGAATCTGTGCACAAACACTTCAACTGCCTCGTCTGGTTTCTGTGTACATGCGTGTATCGCAGAAAGATCCTGTGAGTCTCTATACAGTTTCATGAGAAAATCCTTGAGATTCCCAAAGTAACCCTCGAGATCACGAGGTTTGTTCCACGCATACTCTGCTGCTGCAGAAGTATCATTACGTGGGTTGAGCATTCAAATTTCTGCTATTAATTCTGAATCAGGAATGTGTGGAAGCATTTTTGTCAAAATCATTCTGAAATCTGGTCCTCCCAACTGCAGGCAGCGTGTTGATTGTTGGAGGAGGTCAACAAATCTAGATGGGTGTCCCCTTGCATCAGGACATTGTGAAATCAGGTTCATTATTACATTGAAATCTGGCGGTTTCAGCATGACATTTTTCCTAACCAACAAAAATGGAAATGCCTGTGTGTCTGTTTCTGGAGCACGATCCACTTCCTGCATTTCTACTTCCACTTTTTCCTTCAAAAGCAATTCCGCTTTCCTTTTAAGTGCAACCAGGGGCTTTGGTAGAGGTGTTCTAGATCCATGGAGTTCTCGAAAAGATCTTCATGATCATTACACCTCAACAGGTGTTCTTTCAGCGTTTTAGCTGGAGTTTTCCCCGTTAAACTTTCCAACAATTCAGCCTCCTGTTCCTTATGCCGTCTGCCTGCTCTCCTGTCATATGCCAACTTTGCTACTGTTATGCTGGTTTTCTGCTCTGACTCATCCGTCTCATCCTCTGCATGTGGATGGAGTTTCTCTGGCCACAGCTGCCCTCCTCTGCTCATTATAGCTGCGCATATTTATGTATATATATATATATTTATATGTATGTATGTGTATGTATCTATATATATGTATGTATGTGTATGTATATATGTATATATATATAGTATGTACTATGCATATATACTGTATATATATATATAGTATGTACTATGCATATATATATATATATATATATATATATATATATTTCCATTTCCTCCATGCTCTTTCACATTCCATCATGTGTCCATAATTAAATTTTTTTATACCCCTTTTTGGTCTTTTTTGCGATAATTTTCAACTGATTCATGTGATGATCTGTGAAAGATCTCTCGAGGGGGAATGGGTTGATCCATTCTCCTTCACTTCTCATAGTCTGTTGATTGCACAATCACCTAACTATGCTAACTGCAATTAACTATGGTAGGCAACATTACCGGTTCCTAAAATTGTTTTGTGGCAACTTCCACTAAACCAGCCATTCCTAGACAAAAGCTTTCCGACCAACTTCTTGAAAGTATAGTACTGTAGGCAACTTCCTAAGAGTTTTCCCAACCTAGTGCGGAGATCACCAAGCCAGGTTACACATCGATCCGATCCACATAGAATGATATGCAATGCTTACCTTAGCGTTGATGATCCCACTTCTGACACCAAATTGTTACGGACAGTCTTGAGGCGAGGTAGTTGTGGTGACCCCCGGGAACCTCCGTTGGTCCTCCTCGTCCTCTCAGTCCAAGGCCAGGGTCTGGATCTCCTAGCCGATGGTGGATGAGCCCTAATGTATCAGAGGTTAGTTAGGGGAGCGAAGAGAAACAGAGAGAGACTTTGTTTGCTTTTCCTCCAGAAGAACTCTCATTAATTGGTTGTAATGAGCGCCCTTTATACGAAAAGTGAACAATAGATACATTGAGAAGTACAGACTGCACTTCCACAAGAGTTGTTATACATATAGGGAAAGGAACGTGGAACGGCACCCATTTTCAAGACTGGTGTCAGGGGGTACCTATCTTCAAGTCCATTGCAGGGCCTTGGGATGATTTCATTGCGGTGAGAGCATCAATGGGAGTGTGTCTCAGAGATAAGAGGAAAAGTACAGAAAGGGGAGTATGTTTCAAAGAGAAGTGGAAAAGTACAGGGAATCTTAGAAAATAGAATGGTATCAGAAAGTTGTCTAACAGTATCAGATCAACAGGATCACTTAGATCATTCATCAGTAAGTCAGTGGGACCCTCTAAGACAACTGTGGGAGATGACTCAAAGCTAATTGTAGATTTTAGCATCAGATGTAGTACATACGAAGGAGGTGTGCTTTTCCCCCCTGCTGTTCTGTCTAGGCCTGAACCCCCTCAGCTGGACCATCGGCAACAGTGGCTTTGAATACTGATTTCAAAGTAAGCTAACAGTCAGCCACCTCCTCTAAATGGATGACAACACGCTGTATGGCAAGAATCGGCATGACATCGACTCCCTTAACAGGATACACAGTCATGATATCAGGATGTCATTTGGACTGGACAAATGTTGGTGGATGATGTGCGGAAAAGGGAGGATGATTGTCATTGAATGGGCTGGAGTATCAGAAAGTGATCCTGAATGACCTAGCCAGGATCCTGTGGGACTTTCAGTTCCAGATGGACAAACTGGCAAACCAGCCCCATATACTGGTGGTGGACAAGAAGCAGAAGGCAGTCATAGAGGTGGATGTAGCGATCCCAAGTGACTGCAACATCAGGAAGAAGGAGAATGAGAAGTAGGGGATATACCAGGACCTCAAGGAGGAATTGGAGAAGATGTGGGGCGTGAAGGCAAAAGTGGTCCCGGTAGTGACGGGGTCATGTGGAGCAGGAACCCCAAAGCTAGGAAATAGCCTCCAGCAGATTCTAAAAAGAACCACTGAGATCTTTGTCTGGAACATTGTAATTCTAGCATGGGTCCATGGTGGAACCCTCAGTCTACCAGGCCTCAGAGTAAGAGAGAAAGAGGAGCATGAGTGAGAGAATGAGAGAGAAATTCTAAGCACCTAGGGTCAATAATCCAGGGCGATGTAGAGTGTGGAAAAGAGGTGAAGACATGTATGCAAGCCGGTTGGAACTGGTGGGGAAGATCGCCAGGTGTGATTTGCGATAAAAGAGTATCAGCAAGATTGAAAGAAAGTTGTACAAGACGGTGGTGAGACCAGCCTTGTCTGGTTTACAGACAGTGGCACTGAGGAAAAGACAGGAGGCACAGCTGGAGGTAGCAGAGGTGAAGATGTTGAAGCTCCCTTTGGGAGTAATGAAGATCTACAGGATCAGGAATGAGTCCTTCAGAGTGACAGCATATGCATTGCTTTGGAGATGAAGTCAGAGAGGCCATACTGACATGGTTTGGACATGCACAGAGGAGAGATAGTGAATATTCTGAGGAGAAGGCTGTTGAGGCTAGAACTGCCTGGCAGGAGGCCTGCCATTTCATTTGTTTTGTCCCTAAATTCAAGGGCAAGGAATTGAGACCAAGAGCCCTCCAAAGTAAGAGAAGCAACAAGGAACAATGAATTGAAACCAAAGGTCCAGAACACTGAGCCATTGAATATATATATATATCTATATATAGATATATATATGATATATATATCTATATATATATTTTATGTCTGTTGTATATATGTTTGTTTCACCTCTGTTTCACTGCTGGCTGTAAAACAATTTGTCCATCACGGGGACAATAAAGTTTATATTTAACTTTAACAAGTGAAGTAAATGGGGCAGTACCATGACCAGTCTTATCTTTTAATTTAAGGGGAAATTGATGGCTTCGGGGAGGGACATTCATAGGTATGCAGCCCACTCAGAAACCTTGCTATTAATAATAGGTGAGATACATAAAAATAATTCATGTCAAAAACTTCTTGTCATGGCAACTGCACTTGATTTTTTTCACTTGAAGGCGTTTCACCGCTCATCCGAGAGGCGTCTTCAGTTCGAACGGCCTGAGGGGAGTTTCCCCAATGGCCTGCTGGGAGTTTTCCCAGAGGCTATTAGAACGGAAGAAGCCTCTCGGATGAGGGGTGAAACATCTTCAAGTGAAGAAAATCAAGTCCAGATGCCATGACAAGAAGTTTTTGACAAGAATTCACCATGACCTGGATGACTGAGAACCTCCACAGACATACATAAGAATAAAGCTTTCTTAATTTTGTCTGTACATGCTGCATTCTACCTCTCTTTCCCATGATTTTTAAAATTAACTTATCATCATTATTATTATAATCTTTGGTAGTTTAGAGATTGACTTTATTACACCGCAGCATGTCACTTTCAAAAATGTCCCATGAAGGCGGTGGGTCTCCAACTGACCTGTTACTGATGACTTCAGAGAACAACATAGAACAGATTTGTTTAACCTTACCTTTGATTTTCAATGAGATGTGTACAAGAGTTCTGGTGATGAGGTGGACTCACTGTATTACTGGCTGGTGTAAATTTAACCATCTGACAACACTGAGTGTATTTTTGTGGTATTTAAGCTTGACATACTGTAACTCATAAAGGCTTTTGAACTTTGCTCTTGTCTCGCTGCAACTGCCAGGAAGTTGGCACATTGGCATCCTGTTTTCCATGTTAAGCAGTTAGACTCCAAGAGCCTCTGACAAGAAATAGGAATTTACTTCCAAACATTTGTGACCTCTCATTTTTTATTTTTCTTGCTGGTGGTGTTGTTTATATAGGGACACACTGGGATACCTTTTGATAACACTATTCCAAACCGAACCCAAATCCACACGAACAACACTTTGCTTGTCTCCAACGTCTTCAAGAGAAGAAATCAAGTCCAGTTGCCACGATAAGATTTGACAAGGAGTGATCCAAACTGCACTTGAATTTTGCAACCGATTGGAGGTCATGGAAATCATTTGAAATGGTTCCAGCCGGAGTTTTATTAACTTTTAAGCACGCAAGATTAAATACTTGATCATTGTAAGTTAGTCAAGGACATTGAATTAATGTTGTCCTGTGACTATGAAGAAGCATGTTGAACTGGTGGTGTCTCGAGTCTTGCATAATGTTTTAGAGAAATACATACAGTATCTATGCCCATAGTGCAGACTCCATAATTCTAGAATGCTATTGTGAGACTGGTGTCATAAAGATAAAATATCTTGACAAGTGTCTGAAATTATTTCACTAATATCCACTGTTTTATATGTCCTCTCTTTGTCCCCGTCTTTCTTCGTTTTATGCTTACTGACGATCACCGAAGTCAAACACCTCACCCTCCTTCTCTTGCTGTGCTGTGTGCACCTGTCCAAGACCATGGAGGTCAATACAGCTGCAGACGCTGCTATTCTACTGGAACGGCAAGTTCGGCATCGGCAGTCAACTCTCTCGGTCCTTAAATCCAAGTTAAAGCAGAACTTGGCCTGCTCAGTGCCCAGAGTTCGATCAACCCTTTCCGGGTTTTTCCCCGTTTTTCGCTGGCTGCCTAAATACAAACTGAGAGAATATGTCTGGGGAGATGTGATGTCCGGGGTGATCGTGGGCATCATATTGGTACCACAGTCCATTGCCTATTGCCTGCTGGCCGGATTGGAGCCCATCTACGGTTTATACACCTCGTTTTACGCCAACATCATCTACTTCCTCATGGGGACATCAAGGCACGTGTCAGTTGGGATATTTAGCCTCATGAGCCTTATGGTTGGACAGGTAACAAAAGAATTAATGGAGACCAAGCACGATACAACATTGAAGTTTAGTGCAATAGATTTTATTGTGCATTGCACAAAAAATGACAGTGAATTGAATGAAACAGGAAAAAAAATGATATACACAAAGATACACATATTAATTCTTATATATAATAAACAAATGTGAATTATTGGTGTAATTATTATCTTAATGTTATAATTATGAATAAACATTTTGATGTATACATATATAGAATAAAGCTGATTAAATATTTAAAAACAATTTATATTAAAAAACGAAATCTATATTTATCATAGAACCAAGTGGTCTACATTACTTGAGTCATATTTAAGTGTGTTATTCAATATATATATATTTTGTCTCCTTGTTTGCAGGTTGTGGTCAGGGAAGTGTTTCTGGCTGGTTTTGACCTCAGTGAAGAAACTGATGTCTTAAATGATTCACTGGGTATTAACCTCACAGTGGGTGGAATGCAAAGTGTAGAGCTAATGGGCCTGCAGTGTGGGAAGGAGTGTTATGCAATTGCCATTGCCACTGCTCTTACATTTCTGGCTGGTATCTACCAGGTATGGGAAAAGTTGAATATTCAGTTTACTGTTAATCAGCTATACATTATACTGGCTATACTGGAACTTAACAACAGAGACAATGTGATGTAACTTAAGGGGTTAATGGAATAACCTAGTCTTTTTTTTTTTTAATATTGGAAAATTCACCTCTATGGTTTCCATTTATATAAGGCCATCAATACATGATTTATATTATTACTTTAGTCCAATAATGCACTGAACCCATTTTGAATAAAGATTCAGCATGATAGTATAGCAGTTTAGCAGAGAGTGATTGACCTCATCTGTGGATTCTACAAATAAATTTCACGTGATGTTATTTACTTTGTAACTGAATGAATCTACACGCAACCTTGCAATCAATTGTCTTAAAGGAAATCATGTCATCATTAATACATTTGCTTTATTGCTAAAAGTCCTCGAAAATGATTTGGCACATCCTACAGGAGAGGTGATTACAGCATCAAGATGCATAATCTAGTAGCCTAGTGTAATTTCAGTTGCCAATGTCTAGTGCTGATGCTGTGATATTTGAAATGTCTCAATTTTTCATAATCTTCTTCAATGTCTTCTGCTCCCTCCCTGCTTCTGGATCTACTCACCAGATCATGATGGCTCTGTTTCGGCTAGGCTTTGTCTCTGTCTACCTTTCAGCTCCAATGCTCGATGGTTTCGCCACTGGAGCCTCTTTCACCATCCTGACCGTACAGGCAAAATACCTGCTGGGTCTAAAGATTCCTCGACATCAAGGCTATGGAACAGTTGTTGTAACCTGGATCAACATTTTCGCCAACATTCACAAAACCAACTTATGTGACCTCATCACCAGTGCCATCTGTATCTCCATATTGGGTAAAGAAAATATCTTAGATATGTCTTGACCTGGAGCATAATAATTTTTCTTTAATATAGAATAGCATTTATAATTCATGAATGTTGAATTCAGTGGCAGGAAAAGAGATCCAAGAACGCTATAAAAATCGTTTAAAGATCCCACTGCCGACTGAGCTTGTGCTGGTCACCGGAGCCACACTGGCTAGCCATTATGGGGATCTGAACCATCGTTACGCCTCCAGCGTTTCTGGTCACATCCCCACGGGATTCATCCCACCCGAGGTGCCAAACTTTGGGTTGATGCCACGGGTGGCACTGGACGCCATTCCCCTAGCTGTCATCAGGTAATATGCAAATATTAATATGACCTTGTGTTTCCTTAGGCGCCAACATGCACTTCTTACATGGGCTGTTTCAATTTACAAGCTGGATTCATGCAGGGGATGGATATGAGCCCCTCATTGGGTGTGAGCTCTGATTGCAATGTCTTGCATTTTCCTCATTCTTATGTGCTAAAAAATAATTCATTATGTGTACCAAAGATGCATTTTTGTTAAAAATCAAAGAACAATGATGAATTCGAAGTCTCAAAAGCTTTCTCACTGTATCCTTCAGTTTTGCCTTCACAGTGTCGCTGTCCGAAATGTTTGCCAAGAAAAATGGTTACACAGTTCGACCCAACCAGGAGATGCTTGCTATTGGCTTCTGCAACATCATTCCGTCCTTTTTCCATTGCTTCACCACCAGTGCGGCTTTGGCTAAAACAATGGTGAAGGACTCAACAGGCTGCCAGACACAGGTGATATTGAAATTTCGAGAATCTTAAAACCCACCAATATTTCCTCGAGGTTTTTGAAGTGTTCACAGCGCTGCTTTATGCTGTCATACTTCGCAAGAAGTGTTACCTTTATTTTTGTCATAGCAATAAATGACGTGATGCATTGGAGCCTTAAGCAAGGTTTTGCTACATAAGATTTTGGTGACGAGAAGAAAAATACTGATGTCTTTCCAGAGGCTATGAGTAGATCAGCAACAGTATATTGATCTTTTCCCAGTCCTTACTCTCTTCCTATTTACATCTACTTTTCCATCAGGTGTCAAGTCTGATCAGTGCTGTTGTCATCCTGCTTGTCCTGCTCTTCTTTGCACCATTTTTCCATGCCCTCCAGAAATGTGTACTCGCCTGTATAATCATTGTCAGCCTGCGAGGGGCACTTAGAAAGTTCAAGGATGTACCAGCTAAGTGGCGGGACAGCCGTGGCGATGCCGTTGTATGGCTGGTCACCATGTTTGCCACAGCTCTGATCAGTGTGGAGCTGGGCCTACTGGTTGGAGTCATCTTCTCAATGGCGTGCATTATTTACAAGACCCAGAATCCCAGGGTGAGTATTTCACCTTCAGAAAATGTGAACAGCACTGAAAACAAAATTACTCATTTTAGAGACCCAGAAACTGTACTATATGAAACATGGATTACAGGGACATGCGGATATTTAATGTTTGGTTAATCTCAAGAAGCTAATCTCATTTCAGGTCTCTCTCCTGGGCCGGGTCAAGGACAGTGATCTCTATGAGGATCTGGAGGACTACAAAAACCTCAGGCCAGAACCTCAAATCAAGATTTTCCGCTTCCAGGCCCCCCTCTACTACGCCAACAAGGGGTCCTTCCTCAAATCTCTTTACCGAGCTGTTGGAGTCGACCCTTTCTTGGAGAAGATGAAGAGACGCAAGGCAGGGAAGAAGGCAAAAGAGGTGAAACAGGCCAGTGGCGGGTGTCAAAACAACGGAGAGCTTGTTGTGGGACTCGTCCAAAGGCAGTTGGATTTCCACACAATCATTTTAGATTGCTCTGCCATCCCTTTCATAGACTCAACGGCCATGGCCACATTCAAGGGGCTGGTCAAGGACTATGAGGAAATTGGGGTGAGTGTCGTCCTCGCCAGTTGTAACACCTCACTAATCGATACCTTGGAGAAAGGGGAATTCTTCGGAAAGAACAACGAAGCCATGAAGAGCCTCTTGTTTTATACAGTTCATTTTGCTGTTATGCACGCAAGCAGTAAATCCAAATCTGTCGAGGGGTTTGGCAGCGCTTGTGTAGAGTGCGACTAGAGGACAAGGTGGACCAAGTTTCTCCATTCCCATCTGAGCTTTTGCATCTTGCCATTTTAAGGTTATTTTATCCATCAAACAGTGGGATGCCAAAATGCTCCAAATTTGGAGGAACTTTCCCTAAAAACAATGAATCTACACAACAAGCCTTAAGTAATTTTTGCCTTGATTTACACATTTTTAGGGCTCCAAAGATTCATTTCACAAAACTGGTTTGCCTGGTACAAAGGTTCAGTTTTAAATTTACAAGAATTCCGTTTTCTTTTCCTCAAGATGCCCGATTGAATGATTAGTGTGTATCATGTCTATGTGTGAGTGTGTGTCTGTGTCAAGATGACCAATTAAATGAATTTAATTTAATCACCTTACTGTTTCTTAAACTGTTTTTGTAATCTTCAATGAATCTTCAAACTCAGACATCTGAGAGGTCGCTACATTTTAAACATGAATAAAAATGATCAAACATGGACTATGATGATCTTCTGGCACATGTTAGATGCTCTGGAGATAAAGTCAGACTGAGATGGTTTGGACATGTTTACGGAGGACAGATACGGATAGTGAGTAGAAGGATGGAACTGCCAGGCAGGAGGCCTGGAGGAAGACCAAAAGGAGACTTATGGAGGGAGGAAAAGAGGACATAAGGTTAGTTGGTGTGAGAGAAGAGGATGCATAGAACAGGGCCAGTTGGAGGCAGATGATTGGCTGTGGCGACCCATAAAGGGAGCAGCCAATAGGATAAGATGATAATCTTCCCACTTTAGTAATTGCACGTCCAGTCCATATTCTCCTCTCAGGGCTTGAGAGTAACCGGCCATAAGTAAACTTCTGTCTCCTACAGAAGTTCAGTTGGAAGTTTTGGACTTGTTTACTAAACAAACCTCTGTGTGGATTTCATCTAACACAGTATCCCGACTTTTCATTCAACGGCAATGAACCCCCATTACAGGTTTGGGATAATGTCCTTGAAAGCAGCAGGCCAGCAATTACTTTGTCTGCCATCCATGAACACCTGTACTTTTTATAGGCCGATGGTTCTCCTAGATCTTTGGCAGGCCCTTAGTTTATTATAAAGTTAGGAAAGCAGCTCCATTAATACACTCGATATTACTGGTAAATATCAGTGCTATTTGAAATTAATCCCTTCAATCAATTAATCCTGTTAATCTCGCCCTGAAATCTGTGATTCCAGCTTGAACGTTCATACTGCTGTTCGTTGTTAATTCTTCACAGCCTGTACTTTATATCATTTTTCTTTTTTAGAATATCTCAGGACTCTTGAGAGCATGAAAGACCCACTTTATTAGTAAAAGCCAGTGTATTGAACACAATCTGCTGCCTCCTGATTTTTGGAGACGACCTTCTTTTGTTTCTTGGTCAAATTTCCTGTTTCTTGTCCAAAAAATGTTTTATTTGATTCATGATTCAGAATCAAATTTTAAATTCATATATGCTTGTTTTTGACATGTCTCACTGTATGCGTTCACTTTCATGCTTCACGTTCAACTCATTTCCGCAATATTATTGTTGGCTGAAGGCCAGTAATAGTGAGGAAGGAAAGGAGGTCCACTTTAAAGAGGACCAGTGGAACGCGCCCCATTGCTTTAAGCTATTGTGGCTCATATGTATTTGTTGTTGACTGGGTCAAACATTTTTTTTTTTTTTTGCATCTTTCCCTAAGTGACCTTGAGGACTGGTTCAAAAGAGCTAACCCAGAAAGTAGGACTCAGAGAATGACATATTCATTCAGTGTATTATGAAATGTAATCTTTTTTTTTTTCTTATTGAGTCTGATTTTCAGTTCAAAAAGGCTGTCCGTTCGAAAAAGGGAAACACAACCAAAGAGTCCAGAGTCCGGCCGCTGTCAGCAGCCATCAAACATTATCTTGGCCTTGGGAATGATTTGTCAAAGAAAACCTACACACCTCCGGATATAAAGAGAAAGTAATTGTGCGTGTAAATTATGATGTCTACACGTATTCTCAGTTTCCATCCGACACACTTTAAACCAGGGCGCTCAACAATTTACATGACCCCTTAACCTGAGAACAACACATTTATGGTCTGTTCTTGATTCTTTGAAACACGTGGGAAAGTAACTCTAACAGTAAGAGTAATTTAGGATTCATGTATTTTATCTTCAACGTCAACGTGATGAAAGTTGGCCAGGCTTTGTGACAACATGAAGACATGATCATTTGTAAGTGTAGCAGAATCACCTTTTGTGTTTCAATACTCCCTGTATGTAGCAATATGTAATGTTTTTTGGAAATAAAGTATTTTTTAAATGAATTGATGACTCATATTTAATACTCAACAGTTTCCACAAGCACAGGCTCCAAACTCAATATCTGAATAAAAGACACATTTTTGATGGAATGAATGTGCACCCTTATCTTCATAATGGACATTGAAAAAAATAACATATATACTTCCTTTCTACTTCAAAACTGCCATTTGATGGTACTTTATACTTTATTGTTGTGTTTTCAAGTGTCTTGCTGCCACATTTCATTGGGTCAAGTACATAAAACTGTTTTATTTTTTTATACACTGTAATAGTCTCATTATCAATCATCATCCAAAGCAGGTCTGTGTGTGTCAAGGGGAGGGATGGTGTTGAAATGCATTTTATTTGAACATGTTAAATGTAGATGGCAGCGGTTAGTGCCCGTGGCAGCATTTTGCAGCGTTTGAGAAAGTCAAGTTTGAGATAATATGAGCTGAACAGCTGACGTAGGATAAATGGGCCAGAGCCTACACATATCACTGCCAGACATTATTCCATTATCATACCCACCAACAGAGTCGGCTGGTTTGAATGTTGCAGATGGATTCCGTGTAGCTGCAGCTGATGCAGCGCAGCAATCAAATGTTGCTGATTCTGCTTTAAAACCAAAACAAATAACATCTGCAGTGCGTAGCCATCTTAAGTGGATGGAGACGCACAGCGAGACATTCATGTAGGTTTCAAGGGCCTTTCTTTGACCCGAGCAATTCAGTCATTGCTTGTGAAATGGCCTGCAGATGTTGTCACTTGCATCTATCTGCAGTGCCATTCACTGAAACTGTTTTTTTATACAGTTAGAGCTTACAGTGAAATCTTCTAAATTTTCATTTACACATTCAAACTGTTTACATTTTCAAACTGGTTCCAAATCGGCGACCTATTAACCATATAGGCCGTAAAGGGGGAAAAAATGAATAGAAATAATTAGCAACACATTGAAGGTTATATATGCCAAAACCCGGTTGTATATATATACTGCCAGACTATTCAAATAACTCACCTGGTATATTAAAGTTCCTCTCAATTACAAGAACCAGTGAAGGCTGGTTTTACAAAAAAAACTTACACCATTAATTACTCGTGTATAGCTGTCAGTAATAGCACACCCAGTAAATTTAACAAAATAAAAAAAGTCAAATATTTGCCAAATACTTGATGAAAAAATACAAAGAAGTGTCCCTCCTCTCTTGACGTAATGCAGCTGAGAACACACTGATCTTGGTGACCCCTGTATGCAGTTATATGGGGGTACCATCGTAAAATGATTATGAGGACAGGAAGACTCCCATGTCGAGAGAGGACACAGTCCACAGGATAAGCATCTTTGTTTACTCTGCATCTATATATTAAAACGCTGTTTAGACAAGAACATTCCAAGATGTTCATTACCCACATGTCTGGAGAGAACAATACTTGGAGGGTTAAAAAGGCTCTGCGTATCTCAGTTCGTTGAACAGTTGCCTTGTAACCCCTTTCTTGTGTTGCTTAAGCAAATGCTCTGTTCTTATGAGAATTAAAGATATTAAATTGGACTCAACAAGGTTGACTACTGTGTACATCTGACATTCTTCTTTGACTACTCAAGAAGCCCACAAGCGAGTGTGGCATTTTAACTCCAAGATCCAGCTCAATGCTTTTCCATGTGTCCGGATGAAAATATCAAACCTCTTTATTGAGAACAAGCACCTGCATTATGAACAGCTTATAAACTGCTATTTTAGTCCATTCATTAATTCAAATGTCAAACCGCTTATCTGAGGCCTGGTTTCAGTGGATTATTAAGGCTTTCCTGTTCAAACACATAACAACTCAGGAGCAATTCAAAGCCATTGTAAAATGTTTTATTTTACAGCATTGTTTATTAACTTGAAACATTTTTTTCAATCATTGTCTGTACAGCTTATCATGCACTCAGGGCAGCACTGGAGCCAATCCCAGCTGTGATTGGTAGGCAGGCTGGAGACACCCTGGTTTGATTGGTTGATCACGGGGCCACATGCGGAGACATACAACCATTCGCTCATTCTGTCACACCTACGGAAAAATCTTAAATTCACTTATATATACATTTACATCCTTTGTTTTTGGATTGTGGGAGGAAACTGAACCCAAAGAAAAAAATACAGGCGGGGGTTCCCCCCCTTAAAAAAAACATAAACCAAAAACAAATAAATCACTTGAATAAGGCAACTTAAGTCACTATTTTTTTAGTAACTGTTATGTGCATCTTCCAGCTGTCAGTAGCAGTGGCAGTAAGCGCGCCAAAAAAATGTACATAGATACTGGCCTAGTAGTGTGTAACATTACAGATCAAGATCACAAGATCAGTTTACGTTCTCTCCCTGACAATATGAGATTGTAATGGTACGATTTACTGTCAAAACACAGAATGCAAACTCAATTATGAACAGAATGTCAATGTTTTTTGTAAACAAGGTTTGAGAAGTGCTAGGAGCTGTGTGTTGGATAGATCAATTTGTTGTTCATTCATTGTCCTGTCTTTTATGAAAGCCTACACACATAGATATGACCTCCGTACAGTCAGACCATAAAAGAGCAAACAGAGAAATCAGCGGCCCATTTCTTACACATTGTGAACACACACACGTGAACCAAATACCAATTAATACCACTGCAATAAAGTCTTATTATGGTCATTTCTGTTCAACCTGGGAAGCTCCTTTAGATTGATCGAAGTACTCTGGATTAATCAGCATTCATCGTTTTGATTTTGGGCAATCGCTGTTTTTGTGACTTTCAAACATTCTTTGCCATCTTTTATTTTGTGCGCTCTCAAGACTACAGTATTGGTATAACCAGCTCTTATGGCAACCAACAGATGAACATTAATAAGAGGCACCTATGTTTAATTTCAATAAAAGTATGCAAAAAATCTCAGATGTTTTTAATACCTGTATGTAAATAGGAAGAACAGTAAGTGATGCATATCAATATAAAACACAGAAGATTTGACTGTTTTAAACAAGGGAATATAAATATTTGATCATGCATTGATGGAATACGGAGGCTCAGAGTGGTATCTTTTGATTTTGGATTAGACGCTCTGTTTGACACTAGGACTGCAAGCCATCAGTTTTCCTGTGCCAACAGGCAGCTGCTCTGGACTGCTACCCATGTGTCCAGATGAACTATAAAGTGTCTCAAATCCCCTTCTCACTGCTAATACATTGTTGGATGTTGGCCTTCACCAGTCAGTTCTTTAGCATTGTCTTTTCTCTGTTGCTTAATTTAAGATTTCTGGTGGGTGTCCTTAACGGCAACAGAGTGAGCATTGCCGTGGAGGCAATTGGCTAGACTATAAAGCAATTGCAGCCAAGGAATTCACGAGTGAAGAGCAGTAGTGTGCAATGGAAAAAACAATCAAGGTAACATTGGGCCGGATGCAGCAATGACACACAGGAAAGTGCGCAGACAACTCGCTCAAACTGAGTCAGAAGTCCGGCAAAGACATCTTTCTTCTCAGCAAAGGCTTTCAGCCAAGCTCTTACTGTCCTGGAAAATGCCTCTGCAAGTGTGTGAACATTTACTGCCACTCAGTTGTTAATGCCAAACGTCATGTCAAACCATCCCCTATGAAAATGACCAGTTGTGTTTGGCTCTCTCTTAACCAAACTCTTTGAAGTGGAAATAAATAGGAGTGGGGACAAAGAGAAAACACTTTTGCTTGATGGGTTCCCTCTGGATTCCAGGCTAGCCAGTCAGGGTAGAAGGTGCAGAAAAATGAATGCGATTATCTTTTCACATTCTTCACTTGGCAGCTAATTGGCGAGGGGTCCTGACGGTTGGCATGTTGTTGATGTTTTCTTCAAAGGGGTTGGAAGAATTCAAAAAGCGAGAAGATGGAAATTTGTTTACACATTGTTGATCATTTTCACTTAACTGTTTGATTGGGTCAGGCAGGACTGGCTATGCCTGAATTGCATGATGCGTACAGCCGTCTGATGCCACCAGTAGAACATCACAACCACCAGTACATGCCACACCTGGTGGCTGGCTCCAAGGTAATTCAGATGGCCTTTGGAGGAGAGGAAAATGGTGTTTTAGATAATGGGTATACACACAGTTTCAAATCATGCCAACATTGAATGTTCTTAAAAGAAAAGTTTCAATATAGAGGTTTGATTATTGAGGTCAGTTAACCTTCCAAAGGATTAAAAATGCTCAACATGGTCGACGAGTTTCAGAGTGCAGTACTTTGCTCCGCTGAGACCGAAATAGTAGTTGCCTCAACTTCCTATTTTTGGACACTTTCAGTTGCTTTCGTAGGAACTATTACAAGGACCATATTGACAAAAATATCAGCTTAAGACCTGCAGTATTAAAAAACGCAAAAACACTGACTCTATATGTACACTTTAACAATGCTACTCTGCTATTGATTTACAGAATATGGATGATAACATGTATGACTGAATGTGATTGGAGGTGCCAGTAGCTCTACAAAATAAAAGTTTTGGCAATAACTATTGAAGAAAAACTTATCAGTGGACATTTTTTTCAAAATGGATTTCTTTAGTTGTATTTAATGTACAAGCTACTATGGCTTGATCCTTAAAAAGAAAAAGAGGTAGGACACGAGGGGGCAGCTGCACAGAATCAAAGTAATATACTGTATATGATTAACTGACATGAGCAAGATTAATTTGCATCAAGGTCCTAAATGTGGTTTCAATTTAGTTTTTGTTTCATCGCTTTCGCCTAAATGCAAGATATTGATAACAGTCGGAAAGAAAGTGCTACTTGGAGAAAACGGAGAATTACATTAGACAATGACTGCCTTTAAATTTCCTGAACAATGTAGAAAGTATAGCTATAAGGGATAATTTACTCAGTTTTGTTTGGGTCTCAATCCAGACAGTGATGTTGGTGTAACTAAAATATATTTCTCATTTCTGATAGTGAACATAATTTTGATAACTAAAAACCAAATATGTGACAACAAGCTCCTACGACTTGCGCTGAATCAGACATGTGATTTGGCTCCGTACGGCACATAGGAATGAATCCTTGATAAGCTGACAAGTCAATGGAACACCAAAATTAAATCTGCTGTCACAATGCGAAACACAATTTTTCTGTATTATATTACTGTGTGTGGCAAAGGAAAGGAAAAAAAAAAAAGGCTCACCAGGGAAATAGCGTTCAGGGATCTTGGTGACATAGAACAAAAGGGCAGATCCAGCAATCAAGTACATCACAATCACACGTGGCAAAAATACCTGGACATATGATCAAAAATAAAGGTGAAGGTTAACATTGAGCAGCTGGGAAATGTATTCACTGCTTGAGAATGCCTAAATAGAAAAGCGATTGAAGTATTTAAATCATGGAAGTCTAAAAGCATTTCTCAATTTGCCTTATTCCAAAATGTTAAGCGGCCACTACAAAAAGAAAATACAATTACATTGAAAGAGGTTTTACTTTGTAACATTTAGTACTGTCTGTTTTTCAGTTACTATAATCCTCAGGAGAGTCAGTCATGTATCACATTCAATGACAGTGGCAGCTCGTGAGATCCATCAAGCAAAAACAACAAAATTACAGAAACAAATAAGCAGCGAGTATAAAAGTAAAAAAATGGACCTGCAGTGTAATTCCTAACCTGAACAACATCACAGGTTAATCCTCCATTCAGCCAGACCCAGTGGCACGCCGGGACGACACTGACACCCACCACACAACAAAATATTGCCATTCTTGGCCACTGCCAGTCGTTGCTGAGGTAACGGGGGTGGATCTGCGCGCAGAATACGGCCAGGATCAGGGCTAGCACCGTCAGCAGGTAGACCTGCCGCCAAAACTGAGACACAAAAGAACAAAACAAATAAATACAAACCAGACGCTTGTTCAGAGTGGGAGAATGTTTATTCTGTCAGCTTTCAATTAAAATCTTGGCAGCTGAATTACATCTCTATATACTGGGAATCATCAACATGTAAAACTACAACAATAAAATTACAATAATTTTGATTGGTTCTTGTGGTTCTAGCATCACAAATGGCCAATGTTGACGTTGACCTGTATCACATTCGCATTTGTGGTGAACTTAAACCCAATTGTAAAATATAAAAGAAACTGTTATCATCAGCTACAAGTTGACATTAATAATTTGCTCAGTACTCTGTAGAAATAACCCCAACTTCATTTTCAGAATAGACAGCTCAGATTCTTGATAACAGGTGATCATATTACAAATACAAATAACTGATACTAGGGATAGTATGGAATTGAAAGTGGGTGACAGTTGCTTGGGGGGAGTGTATACAAATACAACAACATGATGACCACTCTCACGATCATGGCTGTTTGGACTTACAGAATTACAGTAGAAAGCGTAGAAAATGCCAGGTACGTAACAGCCCAAAATGCCAACAGAGATGCCCGCATAGTCCAATGCCAGCCAGCGACGACAGGTCTTCTCTGACTGGTGACACGAGAACAGATGAAACCCCACAGAACACAACATGCACACCTGGAAAGAACACACACACATACACACATACACACACAGGACCATTACATGATGCAAGATGATGCAACAATGCACTTTCTATCGTCACAAACTGATTGTCCTTTTTATTTTGCATAAATATGTAAACAAATTTAACTTGGGGTTTGATATATAATAATTCTTAAGGGGAGGGTACAACACTATGTAATATCAATGAGAAATAAATCAACTTTTGTACTGTATTTTCTTTACATTTTACAACTTGCAAATCTAATAACCAGCTATCACACAACCTACAACACTAACCTACCAAAGCGTGGACCCAATCAAGCAAAGTTTTGAACTTGACTAACATTCCTATGTTAGCTTGTAACAATGTAATGAACTTCAACAAACTAAACAACACGCATACCCACAGCTTACACACCTGTGCTGGAAGAGATGAACTGAAAGAACCTGTGTTCGGAAACGCAAACCTAAAATGTGTTAGGCCACATATATAATTTAATAAAAGAAAAGGTCTACATTCTATTCATTTGCCAACATTCAATTGCCTTTAAAGATGTTTTGATTTAATTGGAATAACATGAGTACATTACAAACAATAAAGTGACCATTGTGTACATGATTGGCTTTAGAAATTGTAACATGTTGCTTGCACCACTCTGTATGATAGGTTTGTAAAATACATCAACTTTAATAAAGGAAAGAGAAGATAAATGCATTTGAAAAAAAAATGAACCATGTTAGAATACGTTACTTGGAAGCAGAAAAGGCCAATAGCGTAGATGACATAGTCTTCTCTCTTCGCTTCAGAGGCTGGCAGCACCGAAGAGAAGTCATTGACCCCAAGGGAGAAGAAGAGAAGGAAGCCCAGCAGATGGGTCCAAATGTTCACTGTCTCATTGGACAGAATAAAAATACTAAAAACAAAAGGAAGAGAAAGAAAACAGTTTAAGAATACACAAGAATGCATTTGCACATACAGTTTAAATTACGTTTTGGTTCCGAATAAAGACGAGTTAAACTTTCAGACGTGTAAGAGAGTTAGATGTGGTGAACACAATTCAAGCAGTCCGAATCTATCAATTCTTTTTCAAAAAGCATGATCTTCCACCTCTTTAAACAGAGGTTGGAGGGCAGGTGGGCCCTGTAGCCATCTGTGATGTAGGGGTTATCTTTCAGGAAGGGAGGGATTTGTTCATAGGTGTAGAGCCTTATCCTCTGAGGTATCAGCACTGGCCAGTGCTGGTAATTTCCCAGCTCTATGTAGTGGGCAGTCTTCAACAGCTTCTGGGGCATCTTCAGCAGCATCTTGTTCCCTGATTCCCCCTCTGGTTTGAGGTTGAGGTGGGTTAAGGCTGCTTTTAGGAAGAGAGGATGAGAGAGAGAGGCCTTGTGTGAGTCAGTACAGTTTCCATCAGTAAATTTTATTCCAAGGTTCTATTATAAAATCATGACATACTTATAATAATCAAGACACATTTATGGTATAGATCCACTACAAGGGTTCAGGTAATTGATGCCTGGTGCTGCTTACTTTGTCTGTCAGCTGCGAGTCAACCTATTCTATACATTTTAATCGATACAACTATATGGGCAGGTGAGAGGAGACCTAATCGACACAGCATATTCTCTACGGTATTATGCGTTTAACCGATTTAAACCAATTGAGAGACCGAAAGAGCTTCCTTCATAGCAGCGAGCGCTGAAAACACAAATACTATAATAATATCGAATAGAGACGAATCTATGTCGCGGTTTTATCATCACAACTTAGCTTTATTGACATGCTAGCATACGTGACCCCGCTAGAGACAGTAAACTAAACCGGAAAACGTGTGAAAGGGCTCACCACTGTTCTCAATCCCATCCCCCGCGCGGTTGTTTCGTCAACTCAGCCGTGAACATAGTTCGAAAATGAAAAATAATCAATGGAGATTAAATTATGTGCGCGAATGTCAGGCCAATATGCAGACCGAGTCTGTTGTTGTTGATGGAAATGACAAAGCGGACATTGGCGCCCCCTACTGGCGATGTGGCCTTAGGACACCACTGTGTTTTGAGGCGCAACATGTAAATTTGGACTGACAGCTGTCAAACACTGTAAGACCGAAGACTGAAAATGGACTTAAATACTTTTTTTTTTTTTTAAGAGTCCGTTTAGGTATGCTTCTTCGTCTCTCAAAAGCGGCGGACCGAAGTGCATTGCAAAAAACAACAATCCAGGCGATACTTTCCCCCGTGATTTTGATATGGTGAGATTGATGATAACAACAACATCAGCAACAACAAACAAAGAAGAAGTTCATCACTGATATACCTCGAAATATGATTTTTTAATGTCAATTCTCAAATGCCACAGCTGGTATGATCGTGTAACAAATGGATGTTTGACATTTTATCAAGTCTTAATGCACCACTTGGGTCACTTAATCGTCCTTGTGAGTCTGCCTATTCACTGCGCAACCAAACAAGCATATAAAAATGCCATGACTTAGAAGAAGTGCCCGTACATTCCCCACAAGAACAGAGAAACGTGTTGTTTTTTCGAGATGGTAAGAAGACCAGTGTGAGGTCTGGCCGTGACATTTCATACTTCACAAGAAACTCGAGTGCAGAACTCCTTGGGATCAGTGTTGATCAGTGTGCCAGATGGGAAATTGAGAAATATCATGCTGTTCCTTTAAAATTTTGGACCAAAACTGTCATACATACTGAAAATAACTTGGAAACACACACACAACAGGACAGTGGATTTAAAAACAAAGCATTTAATTCTTTTTCATGAAACTACAATAACCCAAGGAATAAACACAGAGGCTTACATGATACCAAAACAAATATGAGCTGATGTTCTGTCAGTGAGGAGCCCAACAGGTGATGTATGGGTGTTTCCATTGATCAAAACATTATTTCAGGTCCACGGTGGAGCAAAGAGTACCCTTTAGTTGGCCTTTTTAAAGCTTTCATTGTAAAGGACCTAAAACTATCATATATTGTATCATGTAATTACTGTATAACTGGTAACGCTCCTGTGAAGTCTTCAAAGACCAATCCCATTACAGCATGCGTCACGTGCGCAAAGCATTCTGGGATTCAGACTCAACCATTAATAGAGCTATAACACGGTAACAGTGGCAGGACGTTGAACAATCATGTTGGTGTTGTCATGGTTAGATAATAGCGTTGAGCCGCTGCGACGAGATATTCGGTGTGAGGGTTGATTTCCCCCTGCCTCTCTTCTTCATTTGTGCATGCCTTTGCGAATTGGCTGCAAAGCTATCTGCATCTTTTGCGACAGACGCTCTCCTCTGTGCCTGACGTTCGGGCTCCTCTTTCCGATAATTAGTGGCTATTTGTGTGTCTTTATACACCCAACTAAATGTCTTACATAGATGTTCAAACTTCCTCAATGCAATGGTAAGCTGACCCTCAAAACCACAAATCACAGTACAAATTTCTGAGCCAGCGGAAATACAGGAGTGATACTTCCGCCTTTCCACATAACCACGCCCACTTTGAATTTCTGACCAATCGTACAAGTTGTCGGGACGCCGCACGGGCGAAAAAAATGTGCCCAGCCTAGGGAGAGAACTAATTTCCCTGTTCTTGCAGAGTACATACAGGTCTTCAGAACAAAATTAAACGTCTATAAAATCAACTACTGAAAATGTAAATAAGAAAGAAGCTTGAAATGTAGCACAGTAAGAGTAAGTGCATGACCGATCAGACATCCACAGCTGGTTATGTTGCATTCTCATTCATCCATTATCTATCGGGGTTGAAGTGTGTTTTGAGCCTACTCCAGCTGTTATTGTGAGTGGAAGGATTCCCCCTGGATCAGTCCCCAGTCGATTACAGGGCCACATATAAAGATACGAATGTGCACTCTCTCATTCACACATCTGGGCAATTTTAGGGTCTCCAATTACCCTACTACATGATTTTGGACTGTGGGAGGGAACCAGACAACCCAGAGGAACCCTATGCAGACATGAGGGAGAACATGCAAACTCAACACAGACAAGCCCCCAGTCAGAATCGAACTAGGGACCCTCTTGTTATGAGGTGGAAGAGTTATCCACTGCCCAAAATAATATTTTAGTCTTTGTTTTTCCCATTTCCATTGTGTTCTGATGTGAAGCGCTTTGTGTTGCCATGTTGCTAAAAGTGCTATACAAATAAACTTGCCTTGCCCAACCGTTCAACCCCTTGTTACATTCTGATGACTGTTTTTGTTATAAGCACAATTTGTGTTGTATGTAGACAAGAAGACATTTTTCCTGTCCCAATGCATATCAAAATCATCTCTAAATTTTTGGTAAGACTGAGTTTCCCAGTGAATTTATTGGCTTTCAGTTGGTCTTGGAATAGCACTGAAACCCTGGCTGCATCAAAGACTCATGACAGATCATTATTAGAGTGTAAGGTGAAAAATCCAGCCGAAAGTGAGTCTTAGGTACAAAAATAAATGCTGTCAGATTGTTAATGCAATAAATAAAGCAGATTTCAAACACATAATGAAATTAAAAGTCCCTATAAATTTATTGATAAAATAGTAAATGCTGAAAATACTTCTGGAAGTTATACACTAACATGAAGAAAGGTATACAATTGAAATGTCAAAGATAACACAGGCAGAAAGAATAATAAAAAGTCACACATTCTGTTAGAATGTTTCTGTGTGTATGAGTGTGGTAAAACAGTGATATGTAATACAATAAATTGAACAACAGCAGAACATGAAAAGAAGTTAAAAAAAAAGAAAAGATAAAACAGGTATAAGCGTGGTACAAATGTGTGGGGGTTTTCTATCAATATTTCACGTTCGTTTCAACAATGTTGGGTGTGAACTGAAGAAATATTTTTCATTCTTTCATTCTTGTCTGCAATGATTTTCCTGCACTCAAGATTGGGGTTGGGCTGCAGCCAATCCCAGCTGTCATTGCGCAAGCACTCCCTGGACTGATTGCAGGTTGATCACAGTGCCACGTAGCAAAACAACCAACCATTCACACATCAATTTAGAGTGTTCAGTTAACTTACTGAATGTTTTCAGACCATGGGAGGAAACTGAACCTGGAGAAAATCCACCATATGGGAAGAATATGAAAACTCCAAACAAGTCTGAAGAAAAAAACAAGGAACCTTCGCACTACGAGAAATCAGCCCTAACCACTGTGCTGCCCGGTCCCCGTTTTCACGCATTGTGTTCATTTCCTAAGTTAAAAGGTTGTTTTAATTTTGGCCAAAGTCTCTAAACTCCAGCTATGAGGCACAACAGCAGCCTTCAAGTGGACCAAAGAGAATACTCTCCCTGCACAACTCCCAACATTTGTCGAGCCCTGGCGAGTGTTAGACAGGATATGGATGTTCAGGTGTGTGGACCATGACTGTGACCAGAGTGGTGGAGTTCAGGGGGGTTTGTGGCTCAGATTTGTTTGGCTGCAGCTCACTAGACTTGCGATGGTCCTGGAGGGTATAGTCTGCAGAACTGGCAGCAGGAGAGAGAGAGAGAGAGAGAATGATGCAGATATATACATTTATTCAGTGTGATTGAATAAAGAACATGGATAATTAAGACATTTCTTACAATTGACATCATATTTGAACTTGGAAAAGCATGTTGCCTAAATTACAAAAGAAATGTGATTAAAACCAAAACAAGTCAGTTGCCTTTTTAATTCATATTTTCCAGATTTTTATTCTATTTTAAATTAAACAAATTTAGAAAAAAAATATGTGCATATTTATTTCTCAGATTTTTAATTTATTTGAAATATTTCAGCTGTTCTCTTCATGGATCACAAGGTCTGTCTTTGCCTAACCCTTTCCTCCTCTCACACTAATTTCATGTCTTTCACTCCATCCATAAATCTCCTCTCCAGTCTTCCCAAAGGCCTCCTGCGTGGCAGTTCCAGCCTGGGCGCGCCAGCACTCAAGTTATTCACTTCCCCGATTTCTATATATATCCTTAAATTTCACTCAAAAACATCTCACAAGTATTGTCCCTCTGATGGATTCCTGATCCCATCCATTCTCTTCACTCCGAAAAAGAACTTCAACATCTTCATCTCTGAACCTCCTGCTCGGCTGCCCATCTTTTCTTCAGTGCCACTGTCTCCAAACCATACAACATGGATGGTCTCACCACTGTTTTCTAGACCTTTCCTTTCATTCTGGCTAGTACTCCTATCACTGTCCATACTGTTTGTGCACATTTCTTCTGCTCTTTTCCACACTCTCTGCACCACGCTGCTCTGGACCTTTTACCCTAAGTACTTCAAATCCTCCCCCTTCTTTATCTCCATTCCTTGTAGCCTCATGGCTCCACTTGGGTCCTTCTCATTCATACACATGTATTCTGTCTTGCTGACCTTCATTCCACTCCTTCCCAGAGCATACCTCCACCTCTCTAGATTGTAATCCACCTACTCCCTGCTCTCACTACAGATCACGATCTCATCTACAAACATCATAGACTATGGAGATTCCTGTTTAAATTTATTCGTCGCCCCGTGCATCACTATGGCAAACAAGAAGGGGCTCAGAGCTGATCCCTGGTGGAGTCCCACCTCCATCTTGAACATGATTATTATTTGCCCCACCTGAACTCAGAGTCATGACTACTGATCATCTTTTCCTGTTGCAACGACCCAGCGGGATCACTGTTTTGTGGTGACTCAAGAGCGGATTTCCAGGACCTTAGGTCATCATTGCTTGAGTCTCTGAGAAAAAAAAATAGACAAGAAAATCATGAGTGCTTCATTTCTTCCTAACATCCCCTCTGTTGGACCACAAAGTGCTGCACGTACATATGATAAAAACTTGGGACCTGAGAGTCAGAAACACAAGCAAACTGGATGACACTGTTCTGCACTTGCAGGTTACGCAAGATGACATTCAAGCATTCAAACAGGGGAACTTTACTGACATGGTGAAACTACAAATCAGGATATCTGTCTTTCCGTGTGTCTGTTTGTGTGTCTGTTTGTCAGATTTTATTTATAAAGTGGCGAATCACAACACAGTTATCTCATAACACGTTCCATATAGAGCAGGTCTGGACCACACTCTTAAAAAAGATTAACAGAAAAACCAACACTCCTCCACGAGCAAGCACTTTGTGACAGTAGTGAGGAAAAACTGCCTTTTACCGGGCAGAACCCTTGGAGAGATTGGAGAGATCCCTGCCCAATGCAGCCGGCCTTCTGTCATGAATGGTTGGGGTAGAAAGAGAGAGAAGGATAGAGATAGAAAGCAAGAGTATGATAGATGGGGGGGGCGGGGTATTAGGGTTGGGAGAGACAGGCACATATGATCTCATATGAATAATAACAGTTGCGCTGTCAGTCACATGGGAATAGCTAACATGATAAAATAATAGCTTTAGTAGTCACAAAAGAAATAACAATAGTGAGCGCCTGGTAGGACCACAGCAGTACATCAAGCACTCAACTGTGTGTGTGTGTGTGTGTGTGTGTGCGTGAATGTGTGTTTTTGTGGTTTCTTTTGTCCCCTTGTATTTTAATTATATATACACTTCATTAGCTCACTTGCAGTTTAGCTTTGTCTCACCAATCAGATTGATCCTGTCGTAGGGAGTAAAGGAGGAATGATCTGTGATGGACGCTCACTAGGCTTTCACATCTGCAGCGTCCTTTATTTCTGATTAATTTATGAACGTGAATCCGAATTTTACCTGAAAAGTGATGGTGTATTGCCATATCACTATAAATACGATATTATTTGCCATTTTCCGTGTTTGTTGTGTTGCATTACATTTCACTGAATGGAGTTGTTTAAGATGTACTGCATGACAAAAAAGGTATCGGGATGCATCTTGGATTGTATCAGTGGGTGAAATGCAAATCCCAATAAAAAACGTGTGCCTTTTATCGTCTCACTTTAAGTAAATATTTGAACACTTGTTTACATTGGCTGCAGCAACTGAAATGTTTGAAGACAATAACAGAGGTATTTGTGTACTTTCATACTTTAACTGTATAATAATGGAAAATACTGTTGTTGTTTTTTTACGTGTACTAAATGAAGCTAGTAAACCTTAAGTGTTTTACTCATGTTCGTCTTAAGAAGTGATGGCAATAGTATGCTGTTGCTAAGCTGTAATCCAAGCTGTCCTCTATGAAGATGCTACTCACAACTCTGTGTCTGTGTCTGAGTGTCACTCTGAAATCTATCTCTGCAGTTTAAATGAAAGTAAACGGACCTTCTTGCCATCACACCCTGGGTCAAGATAAACTAACTCCTTTCTACTTAAGGCATCCACTCAACTTAGTGTCAGTACGATACTCACAGTTCCTCCCCACTATCTTCATCCATCATCGCGAGTTGCGCGCAGGCAAAGCATGTGCTTTCCAGATTGTGGAAACACTCCTGACAGAGCATGTCTGTGACAAATACACAGGGTATTTTCAGTAACACTCAAGTGTAAAAAAATTGAAATTTAGAAAACAATTATTTTGTATCCTGGGTTTGATTCAAATTTGGAACCTAAAAATGTAATATTTTCATATCCAGTATAATAATGTGATGTAACCAAATTAAGCTGTCTGCTCTTTGTTTCACCCTTCACATGCAAACATGTTATTATCAATGTAACCATAACTGAAGGCTGGCAAAGATTTGTGTGATAAAACGTCTTCTCCTTCTTTCTATCTTTTCAGCTGTTCCTTTCAGGATGCAGCTAAACATCAGCCTCCATCTTACTCATATCTGTATCATCATTTCTTGCACTAGCTAACTTCATGTCCTCTTTCACTCTTTCCATAAATCTCTCTTGTGTGGATGTCCTAAGTGCCTCAGTCTGACTTCATTTCCAAAACATCTAACATGCACTGTCCCACTGATGGACTCATTCCTGATCCCATCTATCCTCCTCACTCCTAAAGAGAAGCTAAATATCGTCATCTCTGCTTCCTCCAGCTCTGCCTCCTGTCTTTTCCTCTAAACTTAATGCTTAATGTCTGTAAACCAGACATTGCTGGTCTCAACACTGTCTTCTACACCTTTCCTTTCCCTCTTCCTGACACCATCACACACTACACCTGACACTTTTCTCCACCCATACCAACTTGTTGCAACATTTCATCTTTCCCAAACTCCTCAATGGTCTAGACTGATAAAATCCCCCACGTTCTTTATCTATGTACCATGAAACCTAACTGTTCTAAATGGGTTCCTCTCATTCACAAACAGGTATCCTGTCTTGCTGCAGCTAACCTTTATTCCTTTCTTTTTCATGGCATGCCTCCACCTCTCTAGATTGTACTCCACCTGCTCCCTGCTCTCATTACAGATCACAGTGTCAACAACATAGTCCATGGAGATTCCTGTCTGACCTCATCCGTCAGCTTGTCCATCACCATGGCAAACAGGAAGAGGCTCAGAGCTGATCCCTGATTTAGCGCATCCTCCACCTTGAGCTCCTGTCACACCTACAGCACACCTCACCACTGTCTTACAGCCCTTATACTGTACATGTCCTGCACCACAGTAACATACTTGTTGCCACTCAAAACTTCGTGTGATAGAATATGCTAGTTCACAAAAAAGAATCCAGATAGAATACATGCTGCTTCTGTACGCACAGTGGACAGGTCTTGCAAGCACATTGAGAAATTACTCTAAAGAAGGACTTGGGGGGGGGGGGGGGGGGGGGAACTTTGTTTTGTTTCCCCCTGGGGCCTTTCAAACACGCAATGAGGA